>PVJH01013184.1:0-61402 GCA_004026705.1 Nesogale talazaci
GTCCACAAAAAAAAAAAAAAATGTATAAAAAGATATTTTCAAGGCACTGTACAGCAGGTATCAGTGAACAGTGAAGCCAAACTAGATAAACACTAAAATTGTCTCAGCCTATTGCTTTGAGAGACTTTCCAGGCAGTAGCATAGTAAGGGGAAACTGAGGCAGAGTCTAGCGAACTTGCTGAGTTGAAGAGAAATAGCTCAGAATCTGAAGAGGCCACAGCTAGACTTAATAGAACAAGTTATCAAGGAGAAGAAATCTGCTGAAAGAGAACCCTCCAAATCTTCCAGTGGTCCCACTAAGTATTCAGCTTATGTACCACTTGTGCATGGAAATGGAATAGCCCAGAGCAGGAAGAGAACCGTCTCAGAAGATTAGAGGGAAAGACAGTCATTCCTACCTGCCTGCCTTGCAAACTCTTAATTCACAGGTCATTAAGTAAAGTAGCTTGCCTCAGTTGAAAGGGAATAGTGAGTGCTAAACTGTGCACTGTTCTGAATCTGCCTAATAAATCATAAAAGCAAGATGTAAAAGAGAAAAATTAGTTCTACAAATGTTTAATGAGATTTATGAGAATATGAAAATATCTGTCACTCAACAAAGTAAATGTACTATGCCTGACTTTTAACCTAAAAGATTCGGCATGCAAAGAGGTAAGAACACACATCCCAAACTGAGAATAACCTATCAAAATCCACCAAGAATTGACAGAGAGGTTAGAATTAGCAGAACTGGTAATCACATCACTTATTAAAACTGTATTCTAGGTGTTCATTAAGATAAGGAAAGGCATGGAAAATATTTTTTGAAGTCCCAAATTTAACTTCTAGGGGTAAAAAGTATACTGAGTGGTATCAACAACAGATTTTTTTTGTGGGGTTTCTTTTGTTTTTCTGTGGGTATCACTGCCTCTGGTGGTTGTGGGCACTACCCAGTGCTGCTCCTGAGAGCTGCCGCTGGATTTGAAGCGCCAAGCCCACAGGCTGCAGTCCCACACTCAACCACTTGCACCACCAGGGCTCAGCCCTCGACTACAGATTTTACACACAAAAAAAAACATTAGTGAACTAAAGCATAGCCAAGTATCCAAAATAAAACAAAAACAAATAAAACTTATTTTAATGAGAACAACTTAAGTAAGCTGGAGGACTTCCAAATATATGGGTAATTAGAGTTCCTGAATGAGAAAAGACACTACATGAAGCCAAGACCAAAAAGAAAACTTAAAAGCTGATGGTGCCTGGCTATCAAAAGATATAGCACCTGTGGTTCTAAAGGCTTGAGGATAAACAAGAGCCATCTGTCTGAAAAACACAAAGCCCATATGGAAGAACACCAACCTGTGTGATCATGAGAAGTTGATGGGATCAGGTATCATGCAGAACAAAAAAGCATATCAATGTGAATGAGAAGGGGTGCAGAGTAGAGACCAAAAATCCATCTGTAGACAAGTGGACATCCCCTCTCAGAAGGGTCACAAAGAAGAGACAAGCCAGCCAGAGTGCAGTATAGCACCAATGAAACATTCAATCATCCTCTAGTTCTTTAATGTCCATCCCCCTTCCCCTTGACTCCCACCCAACTATCATGACCTCAATTCTACCTTGCAAATCCGGCTAGAACAGAGCATGTACACAGGTAGAGAGAGATACGAGCTGAAAAAACGGGGTTCCAGGACAGATAAACCCCTCAGGACTAATAATAAAAGTAGCAATACCAGGAGAGTAAGGTGAAATTGGAGGGAGAAAATGGGAACCAATCACAATGATCTATATATAACTCCCTCCCCTCCCAGGGGAATGAACAACAGAAAAGTGGGTGATGGGAGACTTTGGTCAGTTAAGACATGAAAAAATAGTAACAATTTATAATGATATTAGTAAGATAGTTAAAAATTAATGTCCAGTACCAGTAATATAAAACACAGGAGGGCTTCAAATATTTTCTCATGAACTTTTTGAAGCTGCTTTGACACTAATAATAATAATAATTCATGGCTGTGAAGTTGATGCCAATGCATAGCAACCCTGGAGGGCAGAGTGGAGCTACCCCTGTGAGTTACTGAAACTGTATATATTTGCAGGAATAAAGAGCTTCAACTTTCTCCTGTAACCACTACACCGTACACTAATGCAACGGTCTGAGGATTTATGTGGCCTCTCATACTATACAAGAAGTTCTAGAATACTGGTTGAAGCTTGACTATAATATATTCAAAAATGTGTGCTTTTTTAAGTACAATTACTAAAATAAAGCAACAAATTATAGGTAATGAACCTACAAAGGAGAGAAAATAAAATCATAAAACAATAGTTGATTAATCAAGAAACATAAGTAAAACAGTATAGGAAAGACTAGTAGAAAACAAAGATGATGCACCTAACCATATTACTAATTAAATTAAATGTAAATAGTCTAAGCAGTAATTAAAGGGCAGGTGTCAGGATAAAATCAAAGTCTAGCTATATGCTGGCTGTGATAAAAGCTCTTTAAATACAATGGCAATGATAGTATAAAAGAAGAATAGGAAAAGATATTATATGCTAATACTACTCAATACAAAAGTGAAATGACCATATTAAAATAAGGCAAGAGGATAATATTATCAGCAATAACGAAAGTCACTACAGAATGTTAAAGAAGACATCTAAAAAAGAAGATATGATGTTAGGTTCTGCTCAGTTGCAGTAAAAGACAGAATAAAACATTACTCGATCCTGCACCTTTCTCAATATTATTGTTTGAGCTCATTGTTATAAAACCACTGTGCCAATCCACTTCCTCAATGGTCTGCCTCTTTTTCACTAATACTCTACCAGGGACGAGCCCTCTTGAAAATATGTCCAAAGTACATGCACAATGTCTTTCCATCCACCTAAGGAAGATTCTGCCTAGACTTCCTCTAAGACAGATTTCGTTGCTCTTCTACCACTCCATCATGCTTTTCATATACTTTGCAAGCACCATAATCCAAGGCATCAGTTCTTCTGAGATACTCCTCATGCAATGCCTAACTTTCACGTGCAGATGAGACGACTAAAACTACCATGGCTTAGCCTCAAAAACTCACTGCCATGGAGTCCATGCTGACTCATAGTGACCCCTATCGGTTTCCAAGACTGTAACTGGTTTTTCGCTATTGTTGCTGTTGTTGTTTGGGGTGTTTTTGCTTACTGTAACTGTTACCAGAAGAGAAATCCCAGTATCTCTCAGTGGCAGAGCTACTGGTGGTTTTCAAGAGCCAACTGTGGCTCGCAGCCCAGCTGGTAACCACTGCACCACCAGGGCTCCCTATAGCATGGTTCAAGAGTATATGAGTCTTCGAAGAGCCATCTTTGTTCTTTGTAACTCCAGAAAGAGGTCTTATGGAGCATGTTTGCTCAATGCAATCAATACTTTGATTTCTTGACTGTTGCTACCCTGATCATTAATAACGGATCCAAGCAGGATGAAATCCTTGGCAACGTCGATCTTTTCATTTATTCTATTGGCCCAGCTATGTGAGTTTTTGTTTTTTCACATTGAGTTGTAATCTATAATGAAGACTGTAGTCTTTGATCTTCATCAGTAAGTGTTTCAGGTTCTTTTGATTTTCAGGAATCAAGGCTGTCTCATTTGTAGAGCGAGGGTGGTTAATGAGCCTTCCTCCAAAGCTGATACTGTGTAGTCCAGTTTCCTGGATTATTCCCACAGCATGCAGATTGAATAAGTACGGTGAAAAGATTCAACCCTGGTACACACACCTTTTCTGATTTTATGACACGCAGTCTCCCCTTGTTCTCTTTGAATGACTGCCAGTTGGTCTATGTAAAGCTTTCACAGGAGAACAATGAAATGTTCTGGAACTCCCATTCTTCACAATGTTACCCATAATTTGTTATGAACCAACCAGTCAAATGCCTTTGCATAAAATTGAGGTAAACTTTATTCTGGTATCTGTCCTCATTCTACTTCCTCTTCGAACCCACCTTAAATTTCTTGTAGCTTCCTGTTGAAGCACTGCTGCAGTCATTTTTAAATTATTTTCAGCAAAGTTTTACTTCCATGTGATATTAATGATATTGTTTGATAATTGCTACATTCCCGTTGGGTCACTTTACTTTGTAACAGGCACAAATTTGTATCATTTCCAGTCTTTCAAGTTTCTAGACATAGTCTAGTGTTTCTAGCACTGTATCACTGTGTTGAAACATTTCAATAGGTAGTCCCTCAATTCTCAGAGCCTGTTTTTGGTCAGTGCCTTCCATGTAGCCACCTCGGAAAAAGGTGGTACAGAAAAATGAGGTTACATGCCAAGTCAGCCCAGAATACAGTGCTATGGACCAGATAAATCCAGAATATCCAAGTGGGCCCACAGGACAGATTATTATTTTCAAGTCATGAAATCTGTGTCAAACTTGATCTGCACTCATTCTTCCATTCTAATTTCTTCCTATTAGATTTGAAATGTCTACCTTATGCCTATCCCAACATTGGATATGCCTATCCTTATTAATGGATCTCAAATGAAGAGGAGTTTTGCTCCTGGGTGGAACATACCCAGTGCCTCATTCAGGCTTGATTTAAGCTTTTTAAAAGATAAAATTTTAAACTTAGAGTTAATGCTGGAATGAGTTCAGACTTTTGGTGGGTGCTGGGATGGGGTCATTGGATTTTATACATGGAGAGGACATGATGTGAGGGGAAGGCAGAGCATGAAATGTTTTGGATTAAATTTTCCCAAAAAGATATGTTGAAGCAAAGTAGGATCTTTGAAGATGTCATTAGTTAACATGAAATCATACCAAATCAGAGTGGGTCCTAATACAATCTGAGTTATGCTCTTAGTCACAACAACACAAAAACTCTACTCCATTGCCATCAAATCTATTGGAACTTTGTGTTACAGAGTAGAATTACTCTAGGGCTTTCTAGGGTTGAATGTGAAGTCATCTTTACAGAAGTAATGTGTCAGATCTTTCACAGTGCAGTGCAGTTGGTAAGTTCAAACCACCAATCACTAGGTTAATAACTAAGTGCAAACCATTTGCATCACTCAGAAGTTTTAAAAGAGACATAGATATAGGCAGATGGGTGGCTACATATTGTGTGTATGTAGCTGCAAGTTAAGGAACACCTGGAAATAATGGGTGGCAAGACAGATCAGGAAAGATCTTTCCTTGAAGCCTTTTTAGGAAACATGGCCCCATCAACACACTCAATCGCTACTAATATCTTCCAGAACAGTGAGAAAATGCATTTCTCTTTTTACATATCACCCAAAATGTAGTACTAAGTTAAAATAGTGCTAAAAGTTTAATATAATGGGCACAGAATTGAATGGACATTTCGATAATATACTCCAATGAAACGTGAACAGATGCTCAACATGATGAGATGCAAATCAAAGCCACAATGAAATACCACTTCACAACAAACAGATGGCTATTGTCCAGAGAATTTTACATAAAACTCATGAAAACGTTGAATGAGCAAAAGTTGTTCAATAGGTGCATGTATAACAACAACTGAGAACAGCTGCTGTGACTGCTTGCATGGTTATGTACAAGCAAACACCTCAGGGGACTTGGTTCCTCGGCAGGAGGTAAGCTAATCCACTGGCCTACAAACATGTTTGGTACTTCTGTTCTACCTCTTATTTCATTGCACAGTGCCTGGGTTCTTGAAAGCTAACAAAATTGGTCTCTATTCACCCAGAACAATGGAAGAAGTAGAGTCAAACTTAGGAAGAGGACTGGAATGTGTGGCCAATGGCCTCCAAGAAGGAACAACCACATTTTTTGCCATAAGACCATGGTATTGAGTGGTGTCCAACAATCATTAATGACTGTTTTGATAAAAAAAAAATCCATAGAAAAATCCAGATCGGAGATTCAGAACAGAATTTCAAATTCTCATAGAATCCAGGTTTTATGGAGACCTACCGGCTCCATAAAAATTTCATGAATTTCTGAAACTACTGCCCTGTGAGATCTTTAAGCCTTAAACCCAAATTAGCCTCTAAATTCATCTTAACAGATGATAATAGATGAGCTAAGAACCCCTGGTGGCACAGTGGGCTGCAGAATGGGCTGTTAACCTAAGGCCAGCTTCCGCACAGGAGAAAGAGGGGCTTTCTAAAGAGTGACAGCCTCAGACTCCCACAGGAGCAGTGGTACAGTGTCCTACAGGCTCACTATGAGTCGCCATCGACTTTAAGGAAGTAAATTTGCTTTGGTTGTGAATAGTTTAACAGAAAACTTGTAAAACAGGTCTGTCTCGAGCATTAGGTTGCTTTAGGAAGTACATACATGGGATCAAATTAAAACCGACCCTTGGAAAGATTATATAGAAAGCTGGGGGCCAACAGTTTATGTTAATGAGTAACAACTCAAAAAAAGAGAGTGAGAATGATTGAACAATTCAAAGAAGGTAATTAACATTACTACATTATACATATGAAAGTAATGTGAAGATGGATGATGGAGAAATAGAAACTCCCTGAATTACTGATAGAAATGTGGCGCCACTGGGAAAAATCGTTTGGTAGGTCCTCACAAACTTAGACAACTTAACAAACTTAAACTTAGCAGGACCCCTCCAATGTCTAGACCTTGAACTCAGGGACTGAAACAGATAGTAGAACATGAAGGTTCATTGCAGCACTGTTCTACTAAGCAAAAACTGCAAACAATCCCAATGTCTACCAACAAATAAAATACAGTGTGCACAAACCAATAAAAATTATTCCATCAGAAAAAGGAATAGAATTCTGATATATTCTGTGACATTGATTAATCTTGAAAACATAATGCTAAATGAAATAAGTCAGGCACAAATATATGATTTCATTTTATGAAATATCTAACATATCTAAACTAGGCAAGTTCATAGACACAGAAAGTGGCTTGTTATCAGGGGCTAGGAGTAAGGTTGAGAAGCTAACTTTTGCCTAATGGGTACAGATTTTCCGTTTGAGGTCATGAAAAAGTTTTAGAAAAAGTGACAGTTGTTCAATATTCTAAAAACAGTTCATGGCACTGAATGGTGCACTTAGAATGATTAAAATGGCAAACTATTTTACATGTATTTTACAAAAAATAAACTAAATCACTTTTAATCCGTTTACTTCACTGTATTAATGAACAAACACACAATATGCATGCTTGATCTCAACAGGGGCAGGAAGAGCATTTGACAAAGTCCAACAGCCATTCCTTATTTTAAAAGACAAGTACCTGGTGGCGTAGTGGTTGTGCGCGGGACTGTGGCCCACTGGACGGAGGTTCAATTCCAGCAGTGGTGCCGGGCCTCCTACTCCCACCACCGGAGAGCGGTGATGCCACCCCCCCCCCAAAAAAAAAAAAAAGACAAGTACCTGCAAAGCAAGTCCAGATAGCATCATGTGTACCCATGAAATATTGACTACTTTGCATTTAAGGTTAAGAGAAATATAAGGATGTCTGACCCTAACACTTCTATTCATAATTGTACTAAATTTTTCAGCCCATGCAATCAGATGAGAAGAGGGAAAAACAAAGAAACATGCTCTAGTAAACTAGCTGGAGACACTGGGAGAAAGAAAGAAATCAAAATGATTAGTCCTGGACGAAACAAGAAATTAAAATCAGTAGGAACAATGGCAATAAAAGGGGAAATAAAATCACATAGGGTTAAGAAATGCACTCTAATTTTAGATGGACTTTAGAGTCTTTAGCAGAGTCCCTGGGTGAAGGCAAATGGTTCCCAAAAGGTTGAGATCTGAGGGACCTCGGATAAAACGCAACCTTTGTAAAACTCAGTCGTTGTGGAACACATTTCTGCTCTGACACACATGGGCTGCCAGGTGTCAGAATCAACTGGAGGCCAACTGATTAATGTAATGTGACCGTTACACAATCTGGTGTCAATTTGAAGACTATGAGTGAAGGGGTGGAGTCTGGCCTGTCAATCAAGATATAACCAATGAAGCCTCTGTGTGGGCATGGTCTTCTCCTGAGAATTCTGGGAACTCTGGCATTTTCCTCCTTAGAGATGGGAAAGTAAGTCTCTCTCTCTCTCTCTCTCTCTCTCTCTCTCTCTCTCTCTCTCTCTCTCTCTCTCTCCTCGCTCCCTGGGAGACTTTGTAGTTGAAAAGACACATGGTACTGTGCTAGTGCCCTGACCTGGAGAAGCCATGTGGAGACACCTGCCAGTACAGAGATGCTTACAGTGCCACTGTGGACCCATAAGACTTTGCACCCACTGGCCTGCAATCTTCCTGCATTCAGCATCATTGCATGTGTTTTGTGAGTCTGAAGAGGGCTTTATAAATTGGTATCAGACATATGGGCTAATTATAAACTTGATCTAGATTGGGCTGGAATGTTTTCTCAATATTCAACTTCTCTTGTATATAAACCTCTTTCTTATACAGATATGTGTGTCCATAAATTTGGTTCTCTAGTGTACCCGGATGAACACATGTATTTACAAATATCAACTTCCTATTTAAAAACTACCTACATGAAGAAATGGATGCTACTGTACTGACAAGAAGAGAGATGTGAGTTCTAAGATTAATGAGACAAACTCTTGGTTGGCATAGTTGTTACACAATGGGCTGCTAACCAATGCTAGCATTGACACCAGCCAACACTCCACAGGAGAAAAACCAGGTACTTACTCTCATAGAGAGTTCCAGGCTGGGAAGAACACAGAGACAGTTCTACCCTGACCCATAGTGTCGCTAAGAGTCAGAATCGACTCAATTGCACTGAGTTTTGGTTTTTGCTAATTTTATCAAATCATTCCTTGAGTATCATTACCATAATCTGTACAGCAGATATATACACTATGAAAGGTCAGTAAAAGTGGGAAACACTTTCTTAAGATTTCTTTCATCATAGTCTAGGATGGGGAGTGTGGGGAGAACCAGACTCACTGCTATCAAGCCCACTTGGACTCATAAAACCCTGGAGGGCTCCTTCCTTTCCAGCCTGGTCCTAGCGCTATGACTCCCACAAAGAGTGGTGAGAAGAAGGGTCGTTCAACTATCAAGGAGATTGTGACCAGAGAGTACACCATCGGCATTCGAGTGCATCCATGGTGTGGGCTTCAAGAAGTGTGCCCCTCAAGTGCTCAAGGAGATTCAGAAGTTTGCCATGAAGGAGATGGGGACACCAGATGAATAAAGTGACACCAGGCTCAATCAAGCTGCCTGGGCCAAAGGAATCAGGAATGTCCCAGATTGTATCCACGTATGGTTGTCCAGGAAGCATAATGAAGACGAAGATTCCTCAAACAAGCCCTGCACATTGGTTGCCTACATGCCTGTCAGCACTCTCGAAAATCTACAGACAGTTAACGTGGATGAAAACTAGTGGCTGATTATCTAATAAAGGTTTCAAAACTCAAACAAACAAACAAACCCCACAGGGCAGTCATACCTGGTTGTTTCAAAGTGTTGACTTGCAATTAGTAGCCAATAAGTTAACACAGATACTCAGAGCCACAAAGGAACAGATCTACAAAGTATGTAAAATTATGTGTCGTAATAAGAAAAGAGAAGTCACTGTTGTGACATTCATCATTTGTGTGACTTTGAGAATGAACTCTAGTCTCTGATCTGTGCTATGCACCTATAAATAAAGAAATTAGAACAACTGCATTTCTATCATAACCTTTAAGTCTAAAACCTTTAAGCAAAAGGATGAGCTAAATGAAACAATGAAACAATTATCTTTTTTAATTCAGTTTGGAAAGTAAAAAGCTTTAGATTGAAGACACTAGAGGTGTTTTGCTCTTTGGCTCATCTAACAGCAACAGCAATTAGTGCCTCATCTGACGGGCAATCTGCTTATCGCTAAGACAACCGGTTCACGTAATGTAAATCATTTCTGTACCTTGTTTGAACGTAATGACACTCGACCTCCACAGCGAGCACAGAACTTGGTTTGGCAATATGAACAGTTATGGCCACAGCCATCAGCAAACTTTGTTTTGTGGCAGATACCACAGGTTGGAGCATCCCCCTTCTGCTCTTGCTGTTGCTGGGATTCTTCTCCCATCTTCTTGACCTGCTCCTTATACATTTCGAACTGCTGGTGCAGTTTTCTGCAGAGAAAAACAGAATTTTAAAATTGGTTTCCTGGTGGTCTCAGAAAAATACTCATTACCACAAACCACAGCTGCAGACGAGAATTCCAAACAATTTATAAGGTAAGAACCAAAATAACAAAAATGTGGTTTGCTAATTATAGAAGAGCATCTTACAGTCCTTTGTATCATAAAAGTGCTATGACTACTCAAATGAATGTCCACTTAAGAGCGAATGAGCATGTTTATGGAGATATGTGAGTACAATTTTAAAATCTCTACCTACCATTTGTACCAGACATTTAATCATAGGCTCTAAGATATTTACAATATTACTTTTCAACAGTTTAGCTCCTGAAACACCCACTGTCATTGAGTGATGCAAATTCATGTACACCACCTCATATTTCTACCCTGGAGCATCTGGTGGGTTTGAATTACCAACCTTGGGACTTTGTGGCTAGCAGTCACACGTTTACCCAATGGCAACACCAGAGCTCTAGCTTCTGAAGTCGAGGGAGCTAATTTGTCTTACACTCACTGCCATTAAGTCAATTCCAATTCACGGTGACCCCTTAAGACAGGATGGAAAGAACTGGCCCTTTGAGTTTCTGAGAGTGTAAACTCTTTTTTTTTTTTTTTTGTGGGCATCACTGTCCTCTGGTGGGAGCAGGCCCAGCCTTGCTCCCGGAGAGCTGCTGCTGGATTTGAAGCGCCAACTCAGTGGGCCGCAGTACCGCACACATCCCCTACACCACTGGAGCTCAGCCCAAGAGTAAACTCTTTTAAGTAGAAAGTCTCACCTTTCTTAGTGATTGTGAACTGCTGATCTTTTGACTGGCAGCCCAATGCATAACCCCACAACACAAAGGGCTCCTTCTCACTTACACAAGGAAACCCACACATGAATGTCAAATAATTGAGACCAAGTCTCAATGGGAGAAATCTGCAGGTATTAGAGGCGGAAACGCTGGTTGAGTGCGCTCAGTAATTGCTCACATCTGTTCAGCAGTCTGGACATTTGTGAGTAATAGAAACACTGTGAAGTATTAAAAGCTGATCTACCAAATATGTGGTCCTTCTCGAGGGACTGGTCTCTCCTGGCAACATGTCCAACGTATGTTAAGAGGAAGTTCCTGCCTGTAAGAAGCATTCTAGTCATACTTTTTTCAAAACATTTGTTTGTCTTTTTGGTAGTCCATGCTACTTTCAATATTAATTACCAACACCACAATCAAAATTCATCGATAATTCTTTATTCAGTCATCTTTATTCAATGTTCAACGTTCACATGCATAAGAGGCCATTGGCAATATCCTAATGTGGTGGAAGAAGCACACCAGCCTGTGTAATCATGCATGGCCAAAGGGATCAGGTATCAAAGAACAAAAAATCTTATCACTGTGTGACCACCTTCCTGATATGATCGCTGAAAACAAATATGCACATAAGCAAATGTGGTGAAGAAAGCTGATGGTGCCCAGCTATCAAAAGATATAACCAGTCAGGGTACAGTGTAGCAATGGTGAAATATGCAACTTTCCTCTAGTTCTTTTTTTTTCTCTCCACCCCCTCCCTTTCCTCTAGTTCTTAAATGTTTCCTCCCACCCCACTATCATGATCCCAATTCTACCTTAGAAATCCAGCTATAACGGAGGCTGTACACTGGTACAGATAGGAACCAGAAACATAGGGAATCTAGGACAGATGATCCCTTCAGGACCAGTGGTGAGAGTGATCATACTGGGAGGGTGGAAGGAAGGTGGTATAGAAAGGGGAAACCGAATAAAAAGATCTACATATAACCTTCCTTCCTGAGGTACGGACAATAGGAAAGTGGGTGAAGGGAGACATCAGACAGTGTAAGATATGACAAAATAATAATAATTTATAAATTATCAAGGTTTCAAGAGGGAAGGGGGGAGTGGGGAGGGAGGGGAAAAGTAGGGAGCTGATACCAAGGGCTTAAGTTGAAAGCAAATGTTTTTAGAATGATGAGGGCAACAAATGTACAAATGTATTTGATATACAATGGATGTACTATTGGTTGTAATAAGAGTTGTATGAGTCCCCAATAAAATGATTTAAATAAATAAGAGGGGGGGAAAGAAATATACTGATGTGGATCAGGCACACCTTAGTCCTTAAAGTAACCTCCCTATTTTTCAACACTTTTTAAATAGATCTTGTGCAGAATATTTACCCAATGCAACTTGTTTCTATGTCTGGACTGTTGTTTCTATGAGCACAGATTGTAGATCCAAGCAAGACATAATCCTTGACAATTACAATCTTTTCTTCATCTATCATGATATCTGTCACCTGTAAGTCCAGTTGTGAGAACTTAGATTTTCTTCACATTGAGTGCAAGGCACACCAAAGGTTTTCATCCTTGATCTTCATCAGTAAGTGCTTCAAGTCGTCTTCCTCACTTTCAACAAGCAAGGTAAGATTATCTGTATATCAAAGGTTGTTAATCAATTTTCCAATCCTGAACCCACATTCTTCTTCATAGTATACAAGCTTCCTTGGACTAGACGGCCGCTCTTTCTCTGAAAGAGCTGCTAGTGTATTTGAATCGCCAACATTGTGGCTAAAATCCAACACTTCATGGCACCACCAGGACCCCTTATCAGGTAGATAAGCATCATCATTATTATGATTGCTTAGTGGTCCTTATTTATAGGGATTTCATGTTTCGCTAGTCACACAGCTAGCAGGTGGTAGAAACCAGATGCAAATCCAGTGTACAAATGTGTATATACAGGGCTGAGCCCCGGTGGCGTAAGTGGTTGAGTGCAGAACTGCAGCCCGTGGGCTTGGCGGTTCAAATCCAGCGGCGGCTGGGTAGCACCCATGACCACCAGAGGCAGTGATGCCCACAAAAACAAAATAAAACAAAAAAACAAAAACGAAAACAAAGAAAATGTGTATATACTATCTAGTTAAGACTATCTAGTTGCATCTAGTTAATGCATTTCAGTGAAGCATTCAATAGTTACTATTCTCATCTTCTTATTTTTAACTATTCCCATTTTCCATCTGGTAGACCCACATTCAATTTCCAGTCAGTGTGATGGTTGATATGTAAAAGTGTATGGTTTTGAAAATTCATTTAAGTATGTTTCTACAGCCAACAAATGCTTGGTTATCAGCTTCCGCGGAAGCTTACATGTTGGTATGAGGCTTCACAGGTTTCAGCAGAGTTTCCAGGCATATCGGGAAGGAAAAGTAGGCTACTTACTTCCCAAAGAAGCAGCCAATGAAAACTCTATGGTTTATAAAGTTTCCTTCCCCAAACAATTATGGAGACAGTGCAAGATCAAGCATTGTTTCATTCAATTATGCACGGATTGTCATGAGTTACATGGCAACAAACATTAAATATTTCCTGCTTGTATAAACCATATTCCATTCATCCATTTCATTACTTACAAAAAGGTGGCACTTTAAAATTTTATATGTACTATGCCTATAAGTGACATTATGTATAAAACTACATAAGGTTTTCTATGAAATATGCATGAATAGGAGAGTGTATCTTCTCAATATCACTAAATCCTTCTAAATTGCTCTCCTAAATGGTTTCAGCCAATTAGCACACCTGCAAGCAAATTATTAAGGTTCCAGTGTGGTGCCCTTTCCTTCTAAACAGAAATTTTTCATTCTGATGTAGTCAAATGCATGAATTTCTCTGTCATAGTTTCTAGTTACAATGTTTTTTTTTGTTTTTGGCATCACTGCCCCCAGGTGATGGGAGTAGGAGGCCCAGCCTTTGCTCCGTGGAGCTGGAATCGAACCTCCATCCCAGTGGGCCGCAGTCCCGTGCACAATGTGTGCAATACTATTCAAATTTTGTGATCTCAGATGGGTGCAAAAATGATAGTCTTATTTTTAAAATTCACATTTTTCAGACATATGAAGAAGATGAAAAAAATACGTTAGGCATGTTGTCCGAGGAGACCAGTCCCTAGAGAAGGACATCATGGTTGGTAAAGTGGAGGGGCAGCAAAAAAAAGGAAAGCCCTCTTACTACAAAATGGGGCTGAGCCCCGGTGGCATAGTGGTTGTGCGTGGGACTGCGGCCCACTGGGTTGGAGGTTCAAATCCAGCCGCACGGCTGGGCCTCCTACTCCTACCACCAGAGGGCAGTGATGCCAAAAAAAAACAAAAAAACAAAATGGATTGACCCAGGGGTTGCACCAATGGGCTCAAGCATAAGAGTAACTGAGGACGGTGCAGGACCTTTGCAATGAGTCCCTTTGAGTGGGAACTCACTGTAACAACAATAGCATTGAAGTCCATCCAATTATGTCTCTCGCCTAACTTACTTATTCATATTCTTGACCTAATACATTGGGTTTCCGATCTTTTTCTCACTCATTTGCAAGGCTCCCTTTATAAAGTACACAATATTATTTTATAAGTTTAAACAAAGCAACTAGCTTTTCCCAGTCTGTCAAATGGCAGTTATTTTGATGTGGTGCCCTTTCCTTCTAAACAGAAATTTTTCATTCTGATGTAGTCAAATGCATGAATTTCTCTGTCATAGTTTCTAGTTACAATGTTTTGTTTTGTTTTGTTTTGTTTTTTGGCATCACTGCCCCCAGGTGGTGGGAGTAGGAGGCCCAGCCTTTGCTCCATGGAGCTGGAATAGAACCTCCATCCCAGTGGGCCGCAGTCCCGCGCACAACCACTACGCCACCAGGGCTCAGCCAAGTTATAATGGTTTTAAAGAAAAAAAACACCTTACCTACTCCTAGTCACTAGTCACAAAAAGATTCCACGACTTCTAATAGCTTTATAATTTTATCTTCTGAACTTAGGCTTTCAATCAATTGAAAGTTCATTTTTGTGTGATGCAATAATGCATCTACACTTTTCTCCATATAAAAGGCCCAAACCCACACCCACTGCCATAAGGAGAGCATACTCCCATAATTACCATGGTGATAAACTTTTAGGAAAGGCCAACTGCCACATTCGAATTGCTCTCCTTTCAATTAGCAGCCAAGTGTTTAACTACTGTGCCACCAGGGTGCTTTCCTTCTCCCCAGAGAGATTGCATTTCTCCCCAACTGTGCAAACCAGCAGGTTAGTGGTAGGAACCTACTGCCTATTCCCAGGGAAGAAGTCCAGGCTGTCTGTTCCCACAAAGACACAAGGGAAGTTCTATTCTGTACTGTAGAGTCCTGTTGAGTGGGAAACTAGGAAAATTCCTAATGACAGTGAATTCGTTGTTTACACACACACACACAAACACACAAATCGGTGGTATCATTCTCTCATGTACTAAGTTCCCATATGTCCATTGGGTCTATGGCCATTTAATTTTTATTGTGTTTCATTGGTTTTTGTGTCTGTTCATACTCCAGGACAAAACTATTATACCCAAAATCCAAATGCAACAAAATATTCAAAGTATCTTAAATACTAGTAAATAAATTTGAATATAGAGTCTTCTCCTGATAAAGATCACAATTCAGCAAAGTTTTTCTATTAAGAACCAAGCAGACCAACGGATCAACTAGAAAGAAAATGCACAAGTGTGCTTAATACAATTGAATGAAGGATTGTCATAAGATTTGTAAGAACCCCCCCACCCCATTAAAATGATTAATAATAAAAAAAATAAAGAAGAAAAAGTAAAAAGGAACCAGGAAGAAAATATGTTAGATTTTGTGGGGCACAGGGTTTCTGTCACAACTATTCACATATGTTATTGGTATATAAGAGGAGTCACAAATAAGATGTACATAAATGAGTGACAATATTCCAATAAAACTTAAAAGAAGCATCAAGCTGGATTTGGCACATAAGTGCCTGATGTAGTTGAGAGAAAATTTTTTGGAAAAAATAAAATTTAAAGATGGAATTCTCCTCCCAAAAGTCAGCAGTTCAAACTCACCAGCTGCTCCATGGGACACAGATGAGGTTATCTGCTCACAAAATAATTTACAGCCTAAAATACGAGAGGTAAAACCCAAGGGAACAGGTAGGTCTATTCTGTCCTATGGGATCCTATGAGGCACAACTCACTTAATGGCATTGAATTTGTGGTTTTGCTTTTGCAAATGGGAGTGGAGGGGCTTTTTCCAAAGACTTGCTTCCTCATATACATAATTGTGCTTTTTAATTTTAGCACAAATACATATTCAAAAGGCATACATCAATCTACAAATATTACTTCTTTATACTTTATTTCATAAAAAATATTTAAGTTTTTCAATGAACTTCTGTATTAATTTCTCCATCCAGGGCACTCATTGAACTCCATGTTGTCCAAAGCTCATGGTCTTCACTTTGGTCTGTATTCGCTTTCCATCATGTTTACTGCTGTTCCTGGACATGTTAACTCCAGTCACATAGCTTGTCGCTGTTATAGTTATTTATCCATTCATTTAATAAGTACATTTTCATAATCTCTACAAACTAACCACTTCCATGATTATTTTTAATGTGATTTTTCAAAGATTTGCTTAAATCAACTTCCAACACTTGTCATAGTAAGCTCAAAGTCATGGAAATTTCTGGAAATTTCTAAATTTCTCTATCTCCCTTTTTTTATAAATGTTATTGTATAATCATGATTGATAACCATAACCCTAATTATTTGAAGTCATATTAGGCTAATTTGTTTTCTCCAAACAGTCCATTTTAATTCAAATAGGAAAACCAAAGGTGGCTCTGCCTAACAGGCAAGATTGTTAAAGAATTCAAAAAATTAGAGTCCTTTCTTTTTACAGAAGGGTAATTTCAGTTGAAAAGAAAAACAACTATTGATTTATTCCACAATGCACAAGTACAGTATTCTGAATTTGCAATTGGCTTTGGGGTTTGATCAATGAGTCCTCCTATTTGTACTCTTCTTTTTGAAAACCACATTATTTGTAAAACTTCTTTCCTCTCTACACCACTTTATTCCATACACATTTGTAGTCCTTTTATCCACTTTCCATGAACATCCTAGAGTGATTGTTCTCATTGGAATCACAATATATGTATAGAATAGCTTTGGCAGAATTGGTGGTATCTTTACACTGTTGGAGTCTTCCCACCAAAAAACATGATTAAGTCTCTGCATTTACTGCAGATCTTCAAAACACAAAAGAAAACAAAACAGTAACAGACCTATAGTGCTTGATCGGTAATTTTTTTTAACTCAAATGTTTACAATTCATAGCTGACTGGTCCGTGGATGGGTCTGTATTTTAATTTAATTGTCTTCCCCTGCAACAGTTTATAGCACATGTTATGCATTGAAAAGCATCACTTTTGAAAGACTCTGTAAGTTACAAGAAAGTCAAAAGGTTCTGAATAAAAACAGATTAAGGATTTTTACAAGATATTCCTAGGTTCTATTTTTTCCCCAGAAAAAAAAATCCTGTTCCCTAACAATTTCACAAAGTCAAAAGAACCATACCTCACAGTGTTCATCTCCCTCCCTCGCTGTTCTCATCTTACTTCCTTGGGAAGGCATATTCCTTCACACCCTTGACTATATCTAACTCCCTCCCTGGAATATTTCCAAAGTGCTATAGTAGATTGGGCTTTTCACAGGTGTAGCTTTAACCCACTCATCTAATTATCTAATAACGGACTCTCTCCCTGATTAGGCAATATGTCTATGAGAACTTTTCTCTCTGTTTCAGGTCTCCCCTTTCAACCTAAAGTGCAGCACAGTGAGAGCCTCTCTGTGAGAAGGGATGGAGCAAAAAGATAACAGAAAGCTGAATGACTCCCCATTCCCGCCATTGATGAGAGAGAACAGACAGATACAAACATGTGCCAGCAATAAACAAACTATAATGTGAAGCAAAGTGGAGTATGTGCTAAATAAATATATAAGAAAAGCTGGTCCTGGAACACAAGAGACAATAATCATGAATGATGTTGGAACGATTTTATAGAAGAGGCACTTTTGTTTGCTTTTCTAAATATCATGTACATCTTTGCCTTGAAAACTACACAAAATTATGAGGCAGGCAGAGAACAAGGAAGCCCAGCCTAACATGTCCTATGTACAAAACATGAAATCAGATGGAGAACTTGGGATATTGAGAGAATGTTAATTTGGCATAAGGTGTGCATAGGGTGGGGAGAAAGGAAAATGGAATGAGCATAAGAAGCCGGAAGGACAGCTTGGAGGAAACGACCTTGAATGTCATGCTAAGAATTATTTCCTCATATGAATTCATATCCATCTTAGTTTGTAGCATAACAAACTAAGGAATGAGTAAGGCAGTGTTGTGGAGTGTTACAAAACTATTTCAAATAAACCAGATATTTGGCTCACTCTTTTTAGACAAATGTTATTTCTCCAAAACTACTGTTACTGTTGCATATACTAGTGTTCTCTCTCTTTCTCTCTCTCTCTCTCTCTCTCTGAAAAGATTTGATGTCAAAAGCCACATGAAGTTCTTCAATTAATAGTAACCCCTTATCTTTAAGATTTATTTTTGGGCTGAGGCCTGGTGGTGTAAGTGGTTGAGTGCAGAACTGCAACCCGCGGGCTTGGCGGTTCAAATCCAGCAGCGGCTCTCAGGAGCAGCACTGGGTAGCTCCCACAACCACCAGAGGGCAGTTATGTCCCCCCAAAAAAAACAAAAAGAAGATTTATTTTTAATATAATTAATCCTCATGTCTATTTTATGTTGTTACTGTAACCAATCATTGAAAGGCAATCAATCTCATAAGGTCAATTTCTTTTTTTAAAGAAAAATTAATGATTGCAAAGTAAAGATACCGAATCTTTGGAATGGAAAGAATTATTCCATTCAAAGAGAAAGATAGAATGAATGCTAGTGCTTAATCTGAGGTTAAGGGAAAAGGAACACATGTAGTTGGAGTGAATGCTTCCCCGTCAGTACTCCTGATTTTGAGGGGAGCTGTGCTTCATTGCTTTGCTGAAATTTGGTTCTTAAAGAAAAGTATTCAACAAACACAATTCTCATGTGAGAGTAGGGAATAAAGAGAAGCACTTTCAGTTGATTATAAATACTTCACCAACTGCTTAACCCCAAATGAAGTAGGTATGCCTTACACAATGACATAGAGAGGAAAGCATTTTTGTTCATTGCCACCTGCGTAAAATAATAAAGACCCTCATCTAAAAATATGATAAACAAATTTCTGATCACAATATTATTAGCTTTTTTACAGTTTGAGTGAGTTAAATTGCACATAATCTGAAAATTGGTGTCATTCCTGTCAGTCTTGAATATTATATGATGTAACAACAAAATTGGTACTTATCTTGAAAACTATTAGCAACTAAAAATAACTAATAATAGCTAATCAGAAAACTGCTTTAAAAGTTGCATGTAAATTGCAAATTCATAGTAAAATGTGTCTGCGTGACATCTTGCACTGATTGCCCAAACTGCCTAATTATCACACCCACCTAGGCTTTCTTTCTTTCTTTTTTAGGAACAGAAAACTGGAGTTCCCCCCAAACCTCATGAAATTAAAATTGTAAGTTAGGAGCTCAAGAAACAACTAGGTCAGTCTGAGAACACCTACCCTACAAAACTCCACGACACGTGAACACTGCTTTGCTGAACAGCACACTCAATGGCAACTTCTCCTCGAGCCTTTTCAGTGGAGCCTTCTACAGCTCTCCTGACTGACCTGTGCTCTTCCTGCACACAAGTTATTCCACCAATAAAATATACCTTTCCCTTTATAATTTACATACTCTTTTTTTAAAGCATACAAGGCCTAGCTTAGATTTCAACAATGTAAATGTCCCCTGTGCAGAGCTAATAAAGTGACCAGATTTTAAGTGGGACACCATTGACCAGGGAGAGGGGGTTCTTGATTAAAAAATTGGTCTCCTTCCTACTCCCATCAGGGCAGTGATGCCACACAAAAAAAATTGGTCTATATGGAGCAATAAAAAAGTTCAGAGAGCACAAAAGTAGTATTGTAATATATTTATTTAATTTTAAAACACCGCGCGCGGGACAAATTGTTAAAAAGCAGGACATCTGGTCACCTTATGAGGCAGTTCTCAACAATACATAATTTTGTGATTACCTTTATGTATGTTAGTTGCCTGGACCATTTATCTTTTTTCTAGAATATTATCTGGCATAGTAGGTAATCAATTAATGTGTGCCTTGTTTAAAATTGGCTTGAGGCATTATAAATGAGAAAAAATTACTCATTACTTCAAGCAAATCTATGGAAAGGAAAGAGATTTTTCTTTAAACATGGTCCTAGCTTCATTACCTATCAGCTATATGAAACTGTTGGCAAGATACTGAGCCGGAGTACCCGCATCTACATCTTTCAAGTTAGGATTTTAATATAGATTTCATAGAATTATCTAAGTCAATGTGCTAAACAACTATGGGGGGAGGACTCCAAAAATATAGACCTAAAGAAGTTCACATTGGGGCTCAAGTGGGAAAAGAATGCTTTGAGAATGATGGCAGCATATGCACAGATGAGCTTGACACATTGGAAAAATGTATGGATTGTGATAAGATATGTAACAGTCCCTTATTATTCTTATTTAAGAATAAGAGTATTCTTAAAAAATACACAAGAATAAAATGCAACATTTATGTACATATATGGAATGTTACAAGTTGTAAGAGCCTCCAATAAAACATTTTTTAAAAGGAAAAATTAAGTTCACATTATTATAGCTTTGGAAAAACCACAAAAATAGAAGCTGTATAAGTTGATTACAACTGCTCAAGAAACAAATTATTTTTACTCATTTTAGTGGGGGCTCATACAACTCATCATAATCCATACAGCCATTGTATGTCAAGCACATTTGTACATTTGTAAGAAACATATTTTTAATATTAGATACATGATGTAATATTTAGTTATTCTAGCATGAAAATATTTAAGAAATGTAAAAATGAAAGTCATATTTTTAAACTTTTATAATTTAAAATAACTGGGAAGTGAGTTTTCAGAAATAAATTTATGAATGAGTACACGGTAGGGAGACAGGAAGTTATCTCCCTCCAATGAAGATCAACAAGTGAACCATACGGAACAACACAAGGAGAAGTCTGAGAACTCTGAGGAGATGAATTATAAAGGAAGATTGTAGAAAGAATTTTCTTTTGTGGCCCAGAGAGAAAAAAAGAAAGACAAGAAAAACATAGACTAGAAATCTTGCATGTAACAAGAATGTAAGAAGAGGAAAACAAATATTCTCTCTTAAACTATAATTTTGAACTACATATATCACATAAGAAGAATGAATTCATTGACAGAGGAGCTAGAGTGGGGAAAAACAATCATTAATCCAGAGTTAATTTTGAAACATCCAAAAGACTTTTCTAATGCAAAACTCAAAGCAGATTAAATTACATTTATTACTGACATGAAGATATTTCTTGATCTTCATTTATGCCAACCAAAAACCATCTGATTGTACTGAGTTAAAGCTCGCTTTTCAAACCTACTCTCAAAGTATAATATTCTATTGAACGGTGACTGCAATCTACCACAAGAGGAAGTACAGACGATATAATGATATGACTTTATTTTTCTACAACTCACTCACAAGATACACAGCTTAAGTCTTTTAAAATCTAAGTTATGAAAAAAAAATCTAAGTTATGTGACATACACTTATGTTTGCTATTGATTGAACTATTTTATTCTACACTAGCTCTTACTGCCTTGAGGAGGGAAATCAACAAGATATTGACACTGTGTGCCATTTTGAATTCAGCACTCCAGTGCTTCCTCAACAATGCTGCCAGAACCCCTTCATCAAGTATGAGGAGTAATCTCTATCCGGACACAGCTTTACTTCCACTGAAACGGAAACATTCACAACATATAAAATGAAATACATATTAGGTTACAAAAATGGAGGAGGTAATGACCCCCATCAACAGCACAAAGCAAAAGGACCGTCATCCTTTCATTTGCGCTACAGGAAAAGTGATCATGAGCATTTCATGTTAGAGATCCTCAGAGAGTTCATTCTCATTTTCTCCTGAACTTCACAACACTTCTCAGTCTGCCTACTCCAACCACTAAGGCAACTTTTCACAGACCTAACTACTACTGAAAAGGGACTAAACGGTAAAAGCATTTCTTTGCGGTGTCATTTAGCATTGGGAGACTGTAATTTAAATATGTGCAGAATATCTTGCATTCTCAGTAACTTCTACCTTCCACAGTTCCCTTAAATCATTACTGTACAAAATGAAAAAGAGAAAAATGACATTTTTATACCCCCTTATTATTTTTTCTAAACTTTTCATTGTGAATTTGGTGGAAGTTTACTGAGCAAATCATCAGTTTTACATTCAATAATTAATATACATTTTGTTTCATCTCAATCACTGTAATGCCCTCAATGTATCCTCCTTGTGCTTAGTTTCCATTCTTCTTCACTAGTCCTCTGAACTTTGTCATTGGGTAATAAATGATGCCCTTTTGATGGCAAATGGTTGTTTATTCTAAGGCGTGCGTATTTCGTTAAGTGCTCTTCTCCCATATAGACCTATTGTTTGCCTGAAGTTTGAACTGCCAAGGTGAGTTACAGACCAGAAGAGCCACACCATTGGTCTTTTTTATGATTTTTGAGTCATGTTCTACATTTTTCTCCCACTTTACCCAGGACCTTCTAATGTAATACTTTCTGAGCATCTCTTAGTGGAAGGGCATCATCTAGTCCTTTCGGTCTCAGGTTATGGAAACTGATGCTTTCATAAACCCTTAGTTTGTTGGACAAATTGTTTGCATGTGTCTATTCAATTTTACTCACTTTTCTTTCTTTTAGACATGGAGAGACTAATAGTTGCCCCTTAGATGACTGCTAATGAGTTTTTAAGAGGCCAGATAGATGCAGAACATTGTCTTTGTGAATTATGTCATTCCAATTGACCCTGATTTCTCTTAAGCCTAAGGTTCTGAGTTCTCAGGTCCAGTAACCTGTTCTCTTGGGTGTTTGGTATGTCTAAGGCAGTTTCAAAACTTTGTCCCCTGTATGCTCTACCACATTCATATATATATTTGCAGAATATATATGTATATATATTCTTGGGCATATTCCCACATCTGTTTAGTCTGTGTGTCTATCCAAGCATTTACTTGCAAATCACAGTCATTGCAAGATTGAGAATCTAGCAGTATTCACCTCTGTTGCTTTTAACTCTTGCAAATCACCCAATACCTTCCCTGGAGTCCCTATTTCTTTTTTGACAATTTTCTCCATCAATATTGTTTCTAAAGATATTTTTAATCTGCTAGACACCAAAATGAATTGATTTTTAATGCTTCAGGACAATATATTAATAATCTGCTGTATTTCCCAGATTACGTTTTATAGCCTAATGAAATTCTCACTAAAAATAAGATTCATTGGTCATATAAATTTAATAAACAGCGTATGCTCTCATACTTTGGGAGAATATTACAATACAAAAACCTGGTTCCTCTTTTTTAATTCAACCTCTCCAGAAGGATTTGTGCAAAGTCTAAATTTGGGGAGTGGTTAACACCACTTTTTCAAATAAATACACACCACATTGCAGTACTGAAGAAAGACATTTTACTTAGTAAATACTGTTTATATTACTTATACTAATATTTAAGGAAGAATTCACTCCCCACTCCCATAAATTTTCTTAGTTTCTAGGGGATCATTAAAGATAAAAATACCATATTCAAACCTAATCATTTTGCTTCCTAAGGGCATACGTTTGCAAGGACGGTGTTTTAAGACATCCTCTCCATCAGAGACAATAGTTAGTCTGTATAGATCAGCTTACTTACGTCTGGGGCTCCTTTTCATTTTGTTGCTTTTGCTGGGGCTGAAGAACGTTATTTACCAGTTCAGTGATCCCACTAAAGGGAAACCACCTGTTTAAATAAGCAAATAATGTGACTGAATAACCAAATGAATAACAATGTAGGTCAAATGTTTTCTTATCCATAATAATACGAGAGACACAGGCACAAAAGCTACAGCCAATGGAAATGTGAGCTCCAATTACCATCCAGGCAAGAAGAATGTAGGGAAATTAAGATTCAACACTTAACCAGTCCACAAGCAGACAGCAAAAAACTACATCCAGTCACTATGTGGATGAAGTAAGAAGCTGCAGGCAGCTCTCTTACAAGCCAGAGAGTCAGAAAGCAGAAGACACACCAGCTGCAGCTTACTCAGTGCAGTATAAGTGAAGGCTCATACTATCCAAGGTGCAGAAAGCAGAATGTGGCAGAGGTACAGAGAAGTCAAGCCTACTGCACTCTTAAGACATTTACTTACTGTGTCGGTTGTGGTTTGTTTTCTTCTTTAACCCTAAAAAGATAAGTTTGCACGGCTGAGTGCAATATACTAAGAACTGTCTCTACAGATCTGCGGGCGTATGAAGGGGACAAAAGTACACACAAGGAAGCTTAGTGCTTCGTCACATTCCACATGTCAATTAATTTGAAACAAAAAAAGAAAGTTGAATCATTTGTCCTTAACAAAAAAAGCTGATCACAACAATCCTAAAGCGATAATTTAATAATCTACAAGTTCTTGGCACATATTTATTGATGCTGAAGGCTTTGAAGTATTAAATTACCTAATGAAACCTGGACACATTTAGATTATTGATGTTAACTAGATGTCCGTTTTATCTTTTTATTTCTTCTTTAGTATAAATTGGAATAAGGGCATAAGTATCTTAAATAAAATATAAGATTTTATTAATGAATTTATTTAGTGCTTAACTGGGCAAAAAAAGAAATTGGGGAGATTATGTATCCAATAAATATAAAAATGACTACTAAATTATTAAATAATACTAAATTAAGACATCCATAATTTAAAGTAAAGTATTCATAAAAATTAACTGAATTGAAAATGCATTTACACTGTGATCAACTCAGAATTCAATAATGCCTTGTCTAACAGTATACTGAAAAACTTTCACTCTAGTCATGTAGGGAAAAAATTAATTTTAATAGTACCAAAAGCTATCAATTCATGATCAAAAATGTTTTGAGAAGTAGGCGGTCAGTTCAGAGGAGACAGGCTAGAAACAATTAGCTAGCCCTAGCTAAAAAGAAAAGAAAATTGCAAATTCATGAGTCCCCCTGTCTGGGGCACCTTCTGTATTGGTAGTATTAACTTCTCTTTTAACATTTCTTTCATGATATTAAACACTAATACATATCATTTTCCTTTTACAATTTTCAGGATATTAAGGGAAAGCTGAAAGGTATAAAACAAATCTCACAATGTTGGAAACCTTTGGGACATATCTACTCTGTCAAATAGGGTGGCTATGCATAGGGATTGAGAACAAAAATAGGTTTAGCTTTTAATAAAATACATAGGAATCGAAGGTTATAGATCAAGTGTTTGTGGCAGGTCCTGAGTTGTCTAAAATGCCTTTTATTATTATTATTATTTAGTCATTTTATTGGGGGCTCGTACACCGTTTTTCACAAGACATAGTTAACGTTTACTGTGCCTTCACATGCCTGCTCTCGTTAACATTCTCCAAAGATCTGCTTTTCTACTTGGGCCCTCGGTATCAACTTCTCATCCTTCCCCCTCCATCCTTCCCCCACTCCCCCGTCCTCATTACTTTATAAACTATTACTGTTTTGCCATATCTTGCACTGCCCAACATCTCCCCTTGCCCACTCCTCCAGATAGGAGGCCATCTGTAGATCCCCGCAGTTGGCCCCCTCTTTCCACCCGCCTTCCCTCCACCCATCCAAAGGAGCCCTGGTGGCACTGCTGTTTAGCACCGGAACAACCAACTGAACAGTCAGTGGCACAAGCCACCACTCCCCTGAAAAGACTTCCACAGCTCTGGTATGGATGCCCCACCTCAGAAACTCTAGGTAGGGTCCCTATGAGTAGGACTTGACTTGGCAGTAGTGGTTGCTTTCCTTAAAATGAATCTAGGACCGCAATGAGGTAGGTATTTCTATTGCCCCAGTGTTACATGTATTAATACCAAATTTACAGATGCTGAGTACATATTCAAATGCAAGTTTTACAATAAGAGCAAGGACTAACTTCCAGGCAATCTGTTTACAGATCTTATGCTCTTAATAATCGTGCCCTGTCACCTTCCTGGATTGGTGTATATGCACAGACATAACATTACAACCATTCCTCATTTATTAACATGATTAGGTTCCAAAGACCAGGTTGCTATATGAAGATAGCATTGGGCAAAAATGAACGATGACCACATCAGGTCTGAAAATGGAGAATGACTATATAATCACATAATAGCAAAGTTACAGCATTACTGAACTACTATATTTTACCGTGACATAACTTACAAAGTATATTATTGCATAATTGCCAAACCACTAAAATCCCTGGCACATCACCTCAGCCATCACTGGTAGTTATTCTCACCTCACACTTCGGCATCCATTACTGCCATACATACGTCATTAAGTAGATTCTTACTATGCTCACAAATACAAAATATCGGCTAATGAGGCAGCTGACAGTATGGAGTCAGTCTAGTCCCTAAGAAAATTTTCAATGCTTTACATATTTCAATTCCTCAACTGGATGTCTACTCTAATTAAATCTCAGGAACACTAAGAATAATAAAAGAAAGTAGAGACAGGGCTAGGAAAGATGGCAGGCAGGTACCTCAAAAAGTACATCCAAATAATTCTAAAAAGAAAAGCTTACCCAAACATCAGTAACGCTGAACCACACACACACACAAAAAAAACCCTAACACTGAACCACAACTTGTCTGTCACCTACACTGTGGTGGTCTATATGCTTCTTGAATGCAATCCTGTGAGAACCTATGCCACCAGTACTCCACGTACCAGCAGGGGCAGGGGCAGTGGACAGGCTAAACTTTCAGACTAAACCATACACAAAAAAAGGATGCGCTAATCTACCTCTGAAACATTAGCCAATGAAAACCTTATGTGTATCATGGAACATTGTCTGACCCAGAGCCACTCAGGTTAGAAACTGGCTCGCCAAAATAGACTTGACCTTCATATGTGAATAAAGAAAAGCTTTCCAGACCTTCATTTGCTGAGGTGGCATGATGCAAAATGAGACGACACAGCTGCAAGTATTCATTAATAATCAGAACATAGAACGTACAAAGAATGAATCCAGGAATGCTGGAAGTCATCAGAAATGTAATGAATGCATAAAGATCAATATCCTATTCATTACAGAGCTGAAATAGACTGCAACGGGTCATTCTGTATCACATAGATAGTCTACTACACCGGTGTCCCATCAGGATCTAATGAGAATAATTCAAAATCTCTCCTTGAATAAAACATTATCAGTGACAAGATAAAAATCTATGCGCTTCATTGTTTGTCAAATGTATGCACAAACTACTGTGGCCAACAATAAATTTTAAGATTTTTTCAATCTAAAATTCATTAACCACGCAATCAAGATGCGTTGATAATTACTAGTAACTGGATGGCTCAAATTGAAAACAAAAATGAAAAACCAGCAGATGTAATAAGGTTTGTTCATACAAACAAATTCCATAGTATTGTGGGAAGATTTTTTACAAACTTATAAATTTTAAATTCCTTGGCCAAAACTTTCTTTTATCAGTTTGATAATTAACAGTAAAAAATTTTAATTTTTGTCTCTTAATTTAAAATTTTTAAATTTAAGAATTTAAAAATTCTTCATAATATTTCCTTTCTCAGTAAAAGTTTTAATGGTGTCTTTTTTTCATATTTGATGTGGATATTTTTTGCATTTTCTCTTTTGTTCATGATGAGCTACAAGGAAATGAGCAAACTAAAATCTTAACCACAAAGAAAAAAAAGAATAATAAGGGCAGCTATCAGTAAAATAAAAACATGGGGGGAATAGCAATAGTATCAATAACTAGTATTCATAAAAAAAATTTTAATTATAAGCTTCTAGCAAGCTTCTAGCAAGAATGAGCCCACATTACTCTTGTTTTTACAAAATAGTCTTGGCTATTCCAGTAGCTTTGTCTTTTCATATAAGTTTCATAATCAGCATGACATCTATAAAATTTCTCTGGTATTTTTATTGGGATTATGTTGACCCTTTAAATCAAATTAGAATTAACATATTAATAATACTAAGTATTATCATGAATAAACACAATATATCTCAAATTTTAGACTTTTGAGTTTTTTCATCAATATTTTCATTCGTAGCAACCACACACAACAAGGCAGAAATACTCCATAGGATTTTTTATGCTGTAATCTTCACAAAAGCAGGTGGTCATATAGTTTTCCAGCAGTCACAGTGGGCATTTGAACCACCGATCTTTCAGTTATCAGTTGAACACTTAACCACCACATCATCCTGGCTTATTTCACAACGAAAGGACAGGGTCATTTTTTCAGAGTTTATAAAAGCAGCAAGCATGAAGAACAAAAACTGTTTTCTACAGTCAATGCAGTTACTTGATAACTTAAAGCAGAAAGGGTAACACATGTTTTAGATGAGTAACCACACTAATTAAATACAATCACGCCAAAACAAATACTCTTAAATTATTTGGCATCATCACTACCACTCATATAACTGTATATCCAGACGTGATGTTAAGGCATTACTTGAGAGATTAAGTTAAAAACTTTAAATGCATCAGAGAAACAAAATAAATAAGCAAAAAATACCTCTATGTTATTAGAGTTTTCATTAGAATGCTAAGGTTGTGAGCAAGTTTATCTTTTCAATTTCTATTCCCCAATTTTTGTCCTGAATCTAATTATATTTTTCTCTTCATTAAACAAATACACAAATGTTATTTTGAAATGCCATTGGGGTTTTATTTTTAAAAAAAGAAGACACTCTATGCTTATAGGACATTGATTGATCCGTGTCAAACATAAAGTCTAAATTCCATTACCATGAAAAATAATTTGCAGTTAGCAACATCTGTGTTGATCGTGGTGCCCGGGTGGGTTTGGTGGGTTCTGAGCCAGGCTGCTGGTCGGCAGTTTGAAACCATGAGATGCTTCAAGGGAGAAGGGATCTGAGGTGAGTCTAGTCTGTCCTATCAAGTCACTCTGAGTTGAAGTGGCAAAGGCATTGAATTTGGGTTTGGGAGGGTTGGTGGTGAGTAGTGTTCCCACAGTTAAAGTGAATCACTTTCCCGCTTCCTTCCATTCCCCCCTCTCCGCTATCTCCTACCTGCCCCCCTACCAGCACTAGGACTTTCAAAAATATCCAAACTCACTGTTATCTAATCAATTCTGTCTCTTACTGGCCCTACAGAGGGTCCCCGGGGGTACTGCCACATCATTTTCCCTTGGAGTGGCTAGTGGGCTTGAACCACCAACCTTTTGGTTAGCAATCCAATGCTTACCCCACAGTGCCACCAGGACTCCTTTAATACAAACAAAACTTCTTAAACTGTGGATTGAGACCCCCCCATATGGGGTCATGCAACTGAATGTGGTGTTTCAGAAATTTGCAGCAGTACAAAGTTTCTGAATGTGCAGGGACCAAAAAGTCATTCAAAATCAAACATGTAATAAACCTGGTATTTCTGACAGGGCTTGCTCATGTTGAAAATTTCCTAGGCAAAAGAGGCCATGAGTGTAGGCCGGTTTTCACACAGGGACTTAGCTTTAATCCAGGGGAAAGGGTTTATGCTCAACTATTAAAGAAATGCTTGACAGTTCAAACCCACCCACACTTTGCGGAAGAAATGCTTGGTAAACCCCTTTCATAAAAACTACAGCCAAGACTGAGCCCTGGTCACCTAGTGGTTGTATGCAGGTCTGTGGCCCACAGGGTTGACAGTTCAAATCCAGCAGCAGCTCTCCAGGAGCAAGGCTGGGCTTCCTACTCCCACCAGGGCAGGGCAGTGATGCCGCAAAAAACAAAACAAAACAAACTAAAGCCAAGAAAACCAATAGAACAGCTCTACTCCGCCGTAACACAGGGGGTTGCAATGAAACAGAATCAACAATGGTACAGAGCAAAGCAGTGCTTCTCAAAGAACAGAAAGTCGGGGGGGGGGGGGGGACTTCATACATGCTCGCTGATTCTTTGGAAGTCTTTGACAGCTTTCTATGGACATTAGAGAACATATGGTGAAGTGATTTGGTCTACCAATTTTGCTTGATAATTCTAATTTTTCCCCTTCTTTCTCCAGCTTTCTAGTACAGCACTGTCCACCAGCGGTTACCCAAGCAGCCCAGAGAACTGCTCCCACTACTGAGGCATTTGGAGAGGACTAAAACATTATACATCTAATTTTATGATAAAATTACTTAAGACCTAAAGAAAGGAAGTGGCAGGGAGAAACTGTGCTGACCCAGCACTAGCTATTTGTTCTCTACAGGGTGATGGACAAAAGAACCTGCTGTCACAACATCTGAGAGCACCTAGAATGGTAGGCTTCCTGAAATGCACTGAAAAAAGAAAGGCAGAGAGGCTCTTTTTCTTCCCTAAAAAAGAGGGGCCTGGAACATTTAATCTCAATACTGGAGGTTGATTTAAAACAAGATGATTTCCCAACTGGATTTTGTTCATTTTCATATAGCAAAAGTATGGTCTTTGGAATCAAGCCCACAGAGCTTGAGTATGGGGTCTAACAGTCACATGATCAATTACACAAGCATTTTGTAAAACATTTGCAAAAGGAGGCCAAAAATGGCCACCTACCTTGTAGGGTAGCTTTTAGGATTAAATAAAGTAATGAATAAGCATGCATGGTGTGTGTTTTCTCACCCTCTAAACCTCTCTACATGTTTGAACTATTTCTGGATTATAAAACTTATAAGTGAAAAATGATATGCCTGAATTAGGTAGATTCATTTCCTTGATACAGATTAGAAATGTTTGCACTAGTTTCATTGGCAGCAAAGGACAAAAACGTGAGGGGTAACTATAGGAGATTATCAAGTTCAGACCTCCCTCTGCGTCTAGGCAGATGTGTCAGTCACTGAACATCATCTGATGCCCTTCAACACAAGGTTGTAGTAGGAACTCTTCTCAAAATCTCAGGAAAAAGAGGGCACAAATATGAAAACATACTCCATTTGATCCAGAATAAACTAAGCTACTGATTCTTTTAAGAAGGAACTTGTTTCTATGATGATCTCTAGGTTAAATGACTAAAACCTACAAGTTGCAGTCATTACAATAAAGAGATCCCATACAATAGATAAAACCATTAATCAAAAAAAAAAAAAAAAAACCCCAAACCCACTGCCAATCTAGTGGGTTCTGATTCATCTTGCAGGGCAGTGTAAAACTGCTCCTTGGGGTTCCTGAGGCTCTAAATCTTCATGAAGGAAAGCTAACTCATCTTTCTGTCTCTGAGCAGCTGGTGAGCTTGAAATGCTGACCTTGCAGTTAAGACTGCTAGCCTGACAGCCCTTCAGAATTCCTTATTAGATGACACAAACAGTTTGCTCTTGATTGTTACTCTGAAGGTTGTCGCTTCAAACCCACCTATTCAGCAGCAGAAAAGGCTTTGCGATCTACTTCCATTTAAACTATAGCCAAAAAGGCACTAGGGAACCCCATCCAAGGGAAAGAAAAGTGGAGAACATGAAAGACATATGGAAACAAGTATTCCAATGGACTAATAGAAATGGACCGCCGATCCTCAGTCTCCTCACCCCTGAGTCGGGAACGAGACAGTGCCCAGATGCTGCTCGGAAAGACCCAGACAAGAAGAAGAGGCAACTGTGGCACAAAACTCAAAATCACAAAAAGTGGCAGGTTTACTAATCAGCTAGAAACGGGTAGAACCACTGAGACAATGGCCCTTAGTTAGGTCCCTGGGGGCCTGGAACTCACCCCTAAGACTGAAAGTTGAGCCAAACAACAAACATGTGGACCAGGTGAACAGTAACACTAGGGAGGTAACACTCCTTAAAACAATCAATGCTTGAGATCAGAAGGGTAGCATTTACCCAAGAACAGAGTTCAGTAGGCAGGAAAAATAGAGAAGGAATGGAAATGTGGGACACAGGATGGAGGTAGTTACACTGCAGGGATTATAATCAAGGACATAAAACAAAATGCCTATGAATTACTAAATGGAAACATTTGGATTGCTGGGGGATTATCCACTCTATAGACCCTCCCCAATTTACAAAAAAAAAAAAAGTTTAAAAAAGAAGCAAAACATATGAACAGTTGTACTCTGCAACACAGGGGGTCAGCACAAGTCAGAATAGTAGACTCCATGGCATCTCACTTTACACCAGTAAAAGCAAAATCGTAAAGTGGATTAATGCTTCACATGTGAAAGATAAGACACATCTTAGAATAAATGAAAACCTCTTAAAACTGCAAACAAAGGAAAACACAGTGCCTTTGAAGACTGAAAAGTAAAGATATTTGTTCAACAGAGGTCACCACAGGAACAAGAACAGGTAGGGCAACGTGATGTGTAACCTCGGTAAGTACTGTTTGGACTACTCAAAGAATTCCTACAAATCAGCAAGAAAAAGAAAAGAAATTCAAGTATAATTAATTGCGGAAAATGCCACCTCCTCCTCCGAATGCCATGGGGGCAGCTTTTATCCATGCTTCTTTGTTTGACAAGGTTCAAGGCCAGAATTTCTTTTCCCGTCACTGTAGAAATTCTCCTCTTGCAGCTATGTGTATGTGTTTAACATTAACAGTGGATATGAGAAATGAATGTCAGATATTAATGTAGTCAACTGCTGCTGCTTTTCACCAAATAGTCCCCTAAGTCCTCCCTGCAATGATCCCTCTATGGCAGTGGTTCTCATCCTCCCTAATGCCACAACCCTTTAATACAATCCCTCATGCTATGGTGACACCCCATCCCCACCAATTTTCCTTGCTACTTCATCACTTGCTACAAAGGATGAATCACTTACGAAGTAGAATCACGTGCTACTGCTATGAATCGGGCAACCCCAAAGGGGTCATGACCCCCAGGTTGAGAACCACTATTCTATATAGGATGATTACCTGGCCTCATGGAGTTGCTTGCCCAATCACATGCAGCAAAAGAGCGGCAATTATTGGGGCAGCTTTTTTAATCACTGCGTGGACCGTCATCTCTCTTTTCCCTCGACCACAGGCATTACTCACTGCTACAGAGTCGATGGGAATTCACAGCAACCCTCGATGGCAGGGCAGAGCTGCCCCTGTGCATGTTTGAACCGTAGGTCTACAGGAGTAGAAAGCCTCCTCTTTTTCCCTCAGAGCTGGCTGGTTGTCTCGAACTGTGGGTCTCGTGGGCCACAGCCCAACGCAGAAGCACTACACCAAGAGAAGTATTACAGACAGAGATTAATCCACCCGCCTGGGTCACAAAACAAAGACTTCAAGGAACCAACATATAATGTGACCGAGAAATAAATCTTTGTTTAAAAAGAGGGTCCTGAAATTTTTGAGTCATACAGCCTAATCTGACTGATAATCTGAGGTCTGGCATCCTTCGGGAGTACTGCTGTGGTTACGGAGATGTCAAGTGGGCTACATCCAAGGGGGGTCGGGGAGTAAATGAAAGGAATGGAGTGAGGTCTCACAAAGGGACGACCTGTGGATGGCCAGAAGCATGATCACTTACAAAGAAATAAGCAGGACTAAAAGAGGGGAACAGAACACATCACACAACATGGGAAACAGAGACATAGACCATTGTGCTCCCTCTGGAAAAATTGTCAGTGTGGCCACATAATATCTAGGGAAGCCTTCCAATTACAGAGCAGAGCAGTCCACTAACAAATACTTTTTAATCACCCATTATGTCAGGCATAGGTCTAGGTACTACATACATAAAATAGTAACAAGGCAGCAAAACACAAAAGTCAGGTGATTTCAAAATTTTCACACTCTAGTTCAGAAGCCTTATTCTAGAATGGAGCATTGTCACAGCAGAAATAAGAAAGTGAATTCAATATTAAGACATTTGGTTTTGATGCCTTTGTGTTCATAAAGGTTATAAAAATAAAGAATAAATGGCCCCACCCCAACTCTATGCAAAAAAAGGACCCACCACCATAAATCATATTCCATCTCATAGTGACCCATAGAACAGAAGCAATCTGCCCCCGTGGGGTCTCCAAAACATGAAGAGTCTTTATGAGAGCAGACAGCCTCATCTTTCTCCTACAGAGCAGTTGGTGGGTTCGAACTTCTGACTTTGCAAGTTATCAAGAACATTATTGACTACTACAATACCTTAAAATTCCCAAAATGATCTCTTGCAGTCTTTACAACATACAAAGTCAGAATATTACTAATAAGGAAGCCCATTAACAGACAATGAAAGTTCATTCAATTCACATTTAACCATCAAGATGGCTCTTATCATGGTAGGTACAATGAAGGATAAAAGCAAGGGGAGCAAAACTTCTCTGTTAATTTAGCCAACATTCCACACATTTCTTGAGTACACATATGTGTGCAATAACAGCTGCAATCATACACATGTGAAATATAAAAGAGTGTATACCAGATGACTTTCTAACCTTAGCTACTATATTTTTTCATTAAGGTTAGTTGGTCTTCCTCACTTGAGTACAAACTCACTGCCAAAGTCAATTGCAATGAACAGTGACCCTGACGGCATAGTGGGTTAAACGCTGGACTGCTGACAAGGTCGGAAGTCTGAAACCACCAGTCGCTCTGCACAAGTGAAGTGAGGTTCTACTTGTGTAAAAACCCGCAGGGGCAGCTTGGCTGTGTCCTACAGGGATGCTATAAAACATTTCAGGAATACTTAAGAATTTTACTCAATAAATGCTTTGTTAAATAATTGGGTGAATTATAAACTTACAAGCACTTTAATATTTTGGGAAGAGGTGGCAGACTGTTCATTACCATAAAAATTTACAGCCCCAGAAACTGAAATGTGCAGTTATACTCTGTTCTATAGGGTAGTTGAGTCAAAATCATTTCCATAATGGTGAGATGGGTTTTTGGTTTAACATGTTAGACATTACATTATCTGCAACAGACTCAGTGGTTAACTGAAGTCTACATGTTAACTCATATAAGGGTGCTTCCTTCCGTTATTTCTGTTAAGAGGATTGCTGAATATTTAATAGCTAAATAAGGGTTCACAGATTGAAAATGTTTGTTAATAATAAATCACTATTGTAAAGCTGGCATCCTCCTTTATTACAAACTAATTACAATCACTTCTTTCTACCATTTTTAAAAATTTGTGTATAAAAATGAATAAGGCAGTCATTAAATATGAAGCAATACACTATCTGAAGCCAAAAAAAGGAAACAATAATTATAACAAAGTAGTCTTTAGCCAAGAGGTATTACAGTTTTGTTGGTTTCTATAGTTCACAATATACAAACCTGCTAATAAGTTCAAAATGACTAAAAACAGCTGTCTGAAACAAAGAAGATACAAGTAAGTGATTTTAAAAGAAGCATTTATCAATATAATAAAATATGAAACAAGTTTATGTCCTTTAAGCATTACGAAAAAAAGTTTTCAATTTTATAAGGCAGAGCTACTGACTTCTCTGTACAATAATGATAAACCCAACCACTGCCCTCAAGACAATTCTGACAGTGACCCTACATAGGATTTCTGAGACTACTGATTCCAGAGACCATTCACCACAGAAAACAGCCTCCTCTTGTTCCCTCAGAGGTCAGTGGGTTTGAACCACTGACCTCTCTATAGCAGCCTAATGTTTATCCCACAGCACCAACAAGACTCCTAAAGACAATTACATAAAAGCCCACTGCCATCAAGTCCATTCTGAAGCAAAAAGATTCTACACAGTGCTTCCCAGGCTGTACATTTTAAGGGTGTAGATAGCCTCATCTTTTTCCTTAAGATAATGATCCCCAATAAACAAGCAACCATCTAGCTGAGAAGCAACAAAAACCACATGGAAGAAACACACCAGTCTGTGTGACCACCAGGTGTCAAAGAGATCAGTTATCAAACATCAAAGAACTAAAAATGATATCATTGTGAATGAGGGGGAGTGCAGAGTGGAGACTCAAAGCCCATCTGTAAACAACTGGACATACCCTTACAGAAGGGTCCTGTGGAGGAGATGAGACAGTCAGGGTGGAGTATAGCACTGATGAAACACAACTTTCTTCTGGTTCTTAAATGCTTCGTCTCTGTTCCCTCTCCCACCCCCCACCCGTCATGATCCCAATTCTACCTCACAAATCCAGCTAGCCCAGGGGATGTACACTGGTACAAAAGTGACTGGAAACACAGGGAATCCAAGACAGATGAACCCCTCAGCACCAGTGGTAAGAGTGGCGATATCAGAGGGTGGAGAGAAGGTATGATTGAAAGGGGGAATGGATCACAAAGATCTAGATATAACCCCCTCCCTGGGGGAATGGACAACAGAAAAGTGGGTGAAGGGAGACCTCAGACAGTGTAAGACATGACAAAATACACACAAAAAACAAAACAAAACAAAACAAAAAAAGACATGACAAAGTAATAATTTATACATTATCAAGGGTTCGTGAGGGAAGGGGTAGGGAAGGAGGAGGGGAAAAATGAGGAGCTAACACTAATATCAAGGGCTCACATAGAAAGCAAATGTTTTGAGAATGATGATGGCAACAAGTGTACAAAAGTGCTTGACACGATGGATGGATGGATGGATGGATGGATGGATGGATGGATGGATGGATGGATGGATAGATGGATGGATGGATGGGTGGGTGGGTGGATGGATGGATGGATGGATGGATGGATGGATGGATAGATGGATGGATGGGTGGGTGGATATGAGTTGTATGAGCCCTCAATAAAATGATTTTTTAAGAGAAAAAAAAGATAATGATGCTCACCTCCTCACTGCCCTTGAGTAGCAACCTTATAATGATAATCAACTCAAAACAGAAAGTCACTCACTGCCGTCAAGTCGATTCCAACTCATAACAGCCCAATAGGACAGAGAAACCCTGTGGGTTTCTGAGACTGTGAATCTTTGTAAGATTAGAAAGTCTCGTCTTTCTCAGGCGGAAATACAAAAAACACCAGAGAAACTGGTGGTGCCAAATGGCTTACACTGCACCTAGTAGCCCAACATGTAACCATCTAACTACTCCAACACAGCAATCTGATAAAAATCATTTATTAAGAGTGAAAAATGCCACTTGTACCTTTGCAAAAGTAGAAGTGCTTTTAATTTATGCTATCCAAACCTCACCGCCATCAAGTCGAGTCTGACTCAAAGTGGCCCCAAAAGGGAGAACAGAACTGCCCCTTTGGGTTTCTGGAGTTATAAATCTTTCTTGAAACAGAACACCGCATCTTTTACCTGCACAGCAGCTGATGGATTTGAACTGTGAGGCCAGGTGGTTAGCAGCACAACATTTAACCTACTACTTACCAGGCCTCCAAATCTTATGCCTTTCGAAATTTCAAAGGCACAAATTCCTTTAATAAAGTGGCTCCTGGGCTGAGCCTCGGTGGCGTAGTGGTTGTGCGTGGGACTGCGGCCCACTGGGACGGAGGTTCAATTCCAGCAGTGGGGCTGGGCCTCCTACTCCCACCGCCGGAGAGCAGTGATGCTCCCCCCCCAAAAAAAAAGTGGCTCCTGACTTTAAGCCCGCTCATCATAAGTACTAGTACTGACTCTCCAAAGTTACAGAGATTGGATACATGAAAACACATATAACCAGATCCATCTAACAATTTCACAAATTTGAGTTCCCAGAACCTGTGACTTCTTTGTAGCTAATCCACGATTGTTAACAAATTACATACTTGATAATATAACAATGCTCTACTCAATGCTTGCCCTCATGAAGAGCTTACTGAATATATGGATGCCAAAGTGTGGTGAGGAAATCAGATGGCACCTGGTAATCAGAAAGATAGTGTCAGGGGTCTTAAAGGTTTGTCATTTAAATACGGTGCCTGCTAAGTGCAAATGGAATACATCAGCCTGGGTGATGCAAGGACTATAGATAATAAAACTTAATACTGGAGTTTCCTACTCCCACCAGGGCAGTGATGCCACAAAAAAAAATAAATAAAAACTTAATACTGGAGAAAGGAATTCTTTTACAGCTTAAATGAGTACTTGGTTTGCAGCAGGCTATGGATGACAGTGAAAATCCAAAATGCATTTGCAGGGTTCCTACATGGATTAAGCATCCCATGAATTCCCTCTGACCATTGACCAGGAATGTGAATGGCCTTGATATCGACAGAGGACGTTGGAAAGTGGATTCTTTCGGATGAAAAGCCAAACCAAACTCGTCGCCATCCAGTTGACGCTGACGCATAGTGAACTTAGAGGACAGGAAAGAATTTCCCTTGTGAATTACAAGACTGCAATTCTTTAGGGACCTAGAAAACCCTGTGTGTTAGGCAGGATTCTCTAGAGAAACAAAACCAGGACTGTATGGGCTGGAGTCGGGCAAGGCAGCCCCCTGCAACCCTTTGCTCCAGCCTCACAAGGAGATGAACAGCTTGCTGAACTTCGTCACCCCTGCCTCTGGCATCTCACGCGCTCCCCTTCTGACGTTCTAGAAAGCACGTCTGTGAAACAGGATGATTGCTCATCGGTCATCTCCCAGCCCAAACCTGCAAACGCAGCATGGGAAACTTCCTCTTTCTTTCATTAGCGCACAGGTTTGTAGCTCATGTTTGTAGCTATATATGTCCTACTGCCCCAATACCGAGTGCGGCTTCCCTGGCCTAACTCTTGGCCTTGGAACCGCCCAGGAGCTCAAGATGCTCCTGTCTGTCTGTCTGTCTCTTTCTCTGCTGTCCCTTCCCGTCCCAAAAGTCCTTCACTACCTCCAATAAAATTTATGCATTTCATCCCTAACTAGCTCTGTCTTCTTCCTGCGGCTCCATCTCAACCTCCCAAGTACACTTACGATCTTATAAGTAGATACATACATATATACATACATACACAGGTACAGTATGGAAGCATATAAAAGCTAATTAGCTCACACAGCAGTACAGGGGGCTCAATTCAACTCACTTCCGGGGAACAATTAATATACTGGAAGTCCTTCAACTCATGATGGCCATTGGGTCCAAGGTCAAGGAAGCAGACAGATGAGTCTGTCAAAGGACAACACAGGCAGTCCAGTCACAGGCAGCAAACAGCAGGGCGGGTCACCACTAGTCAGCAAGGTCCAACAGTCCCAAGCTCAAGCGATGTATACACCAGCAGCATGACAAGGCCAAGTCTCAAAGGAACCTCAAGCTCTAGCAACACGACCCAAAGGGTCCCACAGGTAGTGCAGCTCATGATTTGAGGCAGAGCACTAGCAGCGACACTCTGGTCCAATCACCAGAGAGTAAGCAAGAGAGGGGTGGGGTTCGCCCAGCCATTTATCATTTTGCCCTCTAATCAAACTGTGACCTCGTTAATCCCACATGTTCTCATTGGCCAGCTTGGCACAATAAACCTACCTATCACACCCTGACTTCGGAGCAGCTGGTGGTTTCAAACTTCTGACCTTGCAGTGAGTAGCCCAATGCATAATGACTAGTTCTTAATATTTCTGTTTTCTTTTCAATTGAGGCTTTTTAGTTTTGTTATTGATGCAGGGTTTGGTTTTTTTGGGGGGTAGGGTTTGATATGTTTTTCTGTATATGAAATCCAGGATAGGTAAATCTATAAAGACTGGACTAATGGTTTCTTAGAGGTCTGACAGGGAAGCCTGGGGAGAAATGAGGAGCTAACAATAATGAGAACAAGAAAGAAGCAAATGCTCTAAAATTGATTACAGTGATGATTACACAACTCTTTTTAATATGAGTAAACTGTTGGATTGTATGGTATGTGAATTATATGTCAATAAAACTTTTTATTAAAGTACTTGTTAATAAGAAAGGAAAATGCATTAGGAAAAATTTACACAGTAAGAAAAGAAAACAAAAAAGAAACTTCAGCTCTAGAGAAAATGGAGTAAGCACATGGCATAAAGCAAAAGCTAAGCTGCCACACTTACCACCGCCTATTTTATTGGTGAACTCTGAATCCATCAAGTCCTTAATAATATTAAATTCCATTTCAGCTCCCTAGGCCACTAAGTCCATGCTAAGTTAATTTAAAGTAAGAACAGATGGAGTGATATAAGCCAGGATTTCTGATATAAGCCACATTAGGACCATCAAGATTCCATAATAATTCTTAAAATGTTTAAAATTACAATAATGGTGCCTGAAATCGAGGCAAAGGGTGCACTGAATGCCTAGTACCGATACCTCATGCTCTTTCCATATTCTCCCGGTGGAGCAATGATTAAGCACTCAGCCACTAAAGGAAAGGCAGGTGGTTCAAACCTACTCAGAGGTTCTGGAACAAAGGAGAAATTAGTGGCAGCACACCCTTAAAAATTACAGCCTAGAGAATCCTATTGGACAGTTCTATCTGCAACAGGGGGTCAAGATAGGTTTCACATCATTTTGTTCTGTGAGCAAAAGAGAGTAAGTCAGGAGAGGGAGGTATACCCAGGCCAAAGGGGGAACATAAGCATTTAACAGAAAAATGGAAGTGAACAGTAAGTAGGCAGAGAAGCAGGGGCCAGCCAAGAAAGTCAAGAATGGACAGCCAGCACAGCCAGGCAAAGAAAACAAGGAGAAGCTGAAGCAGGAGGCTTAATGGAACCAGTGCCAGATGGGGAAGCAGAAATAGGCACACAGGAGGAAACAAGGCCAACAGAAAATAGTATGCCGGGTCAGAAAGGAAAGCGGTTGATGGCATTTGGCTGCTTTGTGTTTAAGAGAGCAACGTGGAACTACACGGCTAGGCGTGTGCTCTGAGGCTTTCAGAGACAAGCACAGACAACTGAAACTCACTGAACTTATAGAAAATGTGACTTCTTTCTCTATTACGCTGTGAGACAACACTTCTTTGCTACCAACAATTTTAGCCTATTTCTATTACAGTGCTCAACCAAGTACATCACTTCCTTACCTATTTAATACTTTTCCATGGTCAAAAACTACAATCACATTTCACTTCTGCCACATAGCTTTATAAGTGTTTGCAGATCCAAATGGCTTCCCTGTTACTTTAATATTTCAGGTACACAACTGGGCTATGAAAATAATAATATAATTTTAGTGGGTAAATATATCAGATGCACATTATATGGAAGCAATCTTTTCATTTATCTTTCTCTTAATCTTTACTAATAAAGGAACAATTTCCAAAAGACATCAATAATTTAGAGATGCAATTACTATTAACTACCACTTGGGAAAATGTGCAAGCTGTGTCTTTGAAAATAATTGGATAGTTATTGTTTTATTCTTCGCTTCATTTCATTTTTTTGAAAACAAGAATCTGCACTGCTGTGAACTGAATAGTAACCTACCCTAAAATAAGTGCTTTAATTTTACCTCCTGTACCTGTGAATGTGGTCCTTCTTGGAAATGGGGTTTTTATTCTGTGGTGTTTGTGAGGTCACACCAGTGCCGGGTGAAACCTTAACCAAATCACTGTTGAATTATAAAAAGATCAGTATAGACACAGAGACACATACAAAGGACAAGGAATGCCGAAGCACGGTGGCTGATGCAGGAACTAAGAGACAGGTTCACAGAAGGAAGATACTCTGCCATGAACCTGGCTTGGCACCTGGCCTCCAGAACTATGGGAAAACACGGTTCACTTTGAAAAGTTGCTGATGTGAGATTTCTCTGATGGCGGCTTTAGATAACTACAGCAGAGACTGATCAACAAAATGAAGGATACATTTAAACTGAAGTGAGGTCAAATTTAAATTCACCAGAATTAGACATTTCCTGATCCACCACTTGACCCATCAAAATCTATTAATTATTATGTACACAAAAATAACACAAAAATGGTCATCTGAATTGATGAGCACCTAAATTAATTGGCAAAGTGTTGTTTATGGTTAAATTTCAGTGACAAGCAAACTAACAATATAAAACAAATACTAATTTAGATAATTATATACTTCATTCAACAATATATAGGATTGTCCCCTAAACAATTCTTAACTTTTTTAAAAGTGCATATTCTAATGACTATTTGAGGATATGAAATATTTTTAAAAGAAAATCATACATTCCAAGACTAAAAAGGAATGTTTATTGCAGCACTATTTTTAAAAATAAATAAATAAAAATAAGGAAAAAAAAGTGAAAATAACCAATCAGTAGGAAAATGAGTTTCACACCCCCAAATTTTTCTTTTAAATTAACTTTTATTATTTAAATAAAGAGTATGGAAAATAAATATGGAAGCAACTTTATGGAAGACTAGACTAAGTGGGGAAAAAGTGTTCATTTACTATAAAAATTATGATTATATATGAGGAAGTGGGTAAAGCATGAAGGTTAGCAGACACCATCGTTAGCCTCTTTCTCTATTGTATGATGCTCCACCACTCCCCAAGGAAGAATGACCTGATGACCCAACTACTAAGGACAGAAAATTACACTTTCTAGTTGCAGTTGATAAATTTGAAGTTTGCGGTGCTTGAGCAGGACTCCAACTCACTACGACTCTCTACCTTCAAGCCTGTCCTCCCTCCACTCTCCCTCCCCCTTCTCTGACTTACTAGGAATCTAGCCTATTCTCAATCTGAATCCTCCTTCCTGATGCCCAGGGTCAAAGAGGCTACACAGACATTCTGAATACTTTCTTCCAGTTCATGACCCTAGATGAAGAACTTCAAGGTGAGGTACAAGGAACTCCATTCCCAGAAAGGATGATAGTAAATCAGGTGCAGAATTGTTATCTGGCAGTATACAGATCAGGAAATACCCACAGTCTTACAGATGTGGGCAGGTGCCTATGTGATGAGTGTTAAATGTACCATCAGATAACTGCCGGCACTGGCATTTCCAATAGATGATAAAGAACAGAGGAGAAGTGCACAATCACGCCCGATGATCTAAATTGCATTAAATATACTGTGGTCATGTATATAAGCCACTTCAACAATATGCAATGTATTTTTATTTTTTTATTCATTACAACACTAAATTCAACAGAAGCATATGCTGTCTTCATTATTTGCATTACATAGCCATCTGTTCATAAAACACAATTTTTTGATACAACTTAAAACAAGATACAAAAAATATGGATGACCATTAACAGTCGCTTTATAATGAATAATGATGACCTGTTTTGTTTTCAAATCCCTTTGTACTATCTTTGTTTCATGGACTTTGTCCCAAATTTTACAGAGAAGACAGCAGGTAAAAAGGTGCTGAGGTGAATTTTAAATAAAGATCAGGCAACTCAGAGACACCGATAAATGGAGATTTCAAGCTAAGGCATACATACATACCTCCAACCTACTAGTGTCTATATTTTCTTTCTGTTTGTTATTTAGAATAGAAACTTTGTCCCTCTACCCACTTTATTAGGACATAATTCAGGCATACCACTCAAAAGTTCAGTTATATCACATACTGTTGTACAATTGCTACCACCATCAGTCTCCAAACATTTTTTTCCCTTCTTGTACCCCTTGATAGCAGTTTCCCATTATCTCTCCCTCTTTTCCCCTGTTGCCCCATCCCCCGGGCCCCAGAACCCTTCATCTAGTTAGTGTCTCCATAGATTCATAGATCCGGGTTTCGTCTACCAAAAACCATACAGAGTGTATAACAAAGAGTCAAGAAGGCTACCAAAAATCATAAAATACAAGCAATAAACCCCAGAAATAAACATACCAGAAATTATTCTTAAAAAACAGATTACACTCAAAGTATATCAAAAAGAAGATCAAACTTCAATGTTTTAATCATTCAAATCAGACTTTTCATTTTCATCAACTTAAATTGTGCCTACAACACTCTGCTTCCATCACTCACTGGTGATCAGAGGGAAGTCACCAGGGGCTTATTCCATGTGTATATCCTGTAAATGTATTTTGGCCTTCCACTGTCATTCACAATTTTCTGCAAATCATATTTTCAAAATTCAAGCTCTGATACCATTCACACCTTTAGATTTGCATCATATTATTTACAATCCTTAGATCATTCACGTTAGTGAGCTTCTCTCATATGGACTTAGTTGACATCTCACTTAGATGGCTACTCATTTGAAAACAAGCCTTTAAAACTCCAAACACTATTGTTTCTGAAAATGGGGCACCATCTAAGGTCTTCACCACACTTTGCTGTAGCACCCATATCTTTCATGTTTCCTCCATAAAGGTGTTTTTGAAGTAAGGCCATGTCAAATGGTTCTTGGCTTGGAGTTAGGATTAAGTGAGATCCCAAAATCCATTCCTTTATCTAGATTTTCTGTCTCTGGTTCACCTAACAGATATCTTTGGTGGTTGTTGTTGTTTTTGTTGTTAGGGATCAAGGCTCAGCTATATTGGTAGTTTTATTTCTTTCTCTTCTCTTTTTTCCCCACAGTCTCCACGGGTTCGGTTGTTTTTGAATTTCTTTTATCTCTTCCCTTTTCTCTCTCACACAACTGGCAACCTCCAAGCCACTGCTCCGTAGCCTAGGGCAATTATGCCAGCCCTCCACCCAGCAGGGGGAGGTCAATCCTCTGCAATGTAACATGAGGCTGGGGGAAGCCGCCCACGTTCCTCTGGGAGAAATCCCGCCCAACTTTCCTCTGGAGGAAATTCTGCCTGGCTGCCCTCTGCAGCACTTAACATGCAGTTGGGAAATACCTCCCACCTTTTTCCGAGTGATGTCCCACCTGCATGGCTGAGGGAGCATCTGCCCATCCTCTGTGGTCCCATTGACAGAGAGAACTTCCTTCCGCCTGCTGTAGTGCCTCACCGGGCCTAAGGCAGCTCCTCCAACATGCTCCAGCACGCCACACTGCTGCGAGAACCTCTGTACACCCACTGCAACAATCTAGCAAAGCATAGGCAATTCCACCCACCATCTACAGTGTTCTACACCAAAGTGGGCCCACCCACCTGCCTTGGCAGTGCTCCTGTTGTGGCAGGAAGCATGGACATCCTCTGCATCACCCCAAGCTGCTGTGGGTCACACCACCCCAGCTTCTTCTGAGATCATCCAGTGCAACACCTTCCTCACAGGTCCAAAACCACCCCACCAACATCCCCGGAGAGAATCATCTAACTAAACCTCCAAAGAACAGAATACTGGTTGACTTGGTAAAGAGTAAAGCCACAGGAGGATAAAGCAGTAGGCCAATGGCATGGTGCAATTAGCTGCAGGCAGTTTGAAGAAGCAGTCCTACAAGTCTCCCAGAGAGAGCGCACTGCTCTTCAACTCTCTGGTAAATGGCACCAGGGTTCTCTAAAACAACGGAACCCAAACAGCAATCAGCTCCAACGACCTCAACGGAAAAACAGCAAATGTAGTGAAGAAAGCTGATGGTGCCCGGCTCTCAAAAGACTAGCATCTATGGTCTTAAAGGCTTGAAAGTAAACAAGTGACCACCTAGCTGAGAAGCAAGAAAGCCCACATGGAAGAAGTCTGTGTGATCATGAGCTGTTGATAGGATCAGGTGTTAGGCATCAATGACCCAGAACAAAAAAATCGTATCGTTGTTATTGAGGGGGAAGGCAGAGTGAAGACTCAAAGTCCATTTGTAGGCAACTGGATATCCCTTTAGAGAAGGGTCGTGGGAAGGAGATGAACCAGTCAGGGTGCAGTAGAGCATTGATGAAACTTACAACTTTTCTCTAGTTCTTTAATGCTTCCTCCCCCCGCCCCCCACTATCATGACCCCAAATCTACTGTACAGATCTGGCTAGACCAAAGCACGTACATGGGTACAGACAAGAGCTGGAAACACAGGGAATCCAGGACAGGCAAACCCCTCAGGACCAATATTGAAAGTAGCCACACCAGGAGGGGAAGGGGATGGTAGAGGGGAAAGATAGGGGGAACTGATCACAATGATATACTATAACCCCCTCCCAGGGGTATGGACAACAGAAAGGTGGGTGAAGGGAGACATCAGTCAGTGTACGACAGGAAAAAAATTTTTAATAAATCAAGGGTTCATGGGGAAAGGAGGGTAGGAGAGGGAGGGGGGAAATGAGAAGCTGATCCCAAGGGTTCAAGTAGAAAGAAAATGTTTTGAAAATGATGACAACAGGGCTGAGCCCCGGTGGCAAAGTGGTTGAGTGCAAGACTACAGCCCACTGGGTTGGGGGTTCAAATCCAGCAGCAGTTTTCCAGGAGCAAGGTTGAGCCTCCTACTCCCACCAGAGGGCAGTGATGCCCCCCCCCAAAAAAAAGAAAATGATAACAACAAATGTACAAATGTGCTTGAACAATGGATGGGTGGATCATGATGAGTTCTATGAGCCCCCAATAAAAAAAAATGATTGAAAAATAATATGGAAGAAAATATCCCAAAGATGATCATGATTATTGCACAACTCTTCTTAATATGCTTTAACAACTGAGTTGTATGGCATCCTAATTACTTCTCAATAAAACTTTTAAAAATATAGATTGATTTATGGGTGTGCAGGTGTGGCTAAAACCTGGAAGAAGGAAGTATATCACATAACAGTCCTTATCCCTTTTTTTTATTGTAAAACTATGAGCAAGTCTAATATCACCAAAAATTAAAAATTAAAAAGTTAACATCAGTAACAGAATAGTTGGAATAAACTCATAACATCGTAAGGTGACTACAGAGGTGCAACATACACCAAATCAGATATACTTATTTAAATCAGTTCATTCTTCCCCTCTAATCATATTTCTATAATCACACTGGAAATAAGAGTTGAGGTAGATTATTTCACTTCATTTCATGTGTTCCAAAAGTTATGTTCTTTCTCATGACAGTATAACTTTAACCTATACACAGTACAGGTCTGGCAGTGTTTTGTTCTGTGATACATAGGGCCGCTATGATCAGAACGGACTTGAGACACCTCATAACAATAGCAGCACAGAGACTGCAGGGCGACCATAACTGTGATTGTGATTGTACTCTCTTAAAAGAGACCAGAAGAGTTTTTGAGTTAGTCAGGTAGTCACAGGTTTCTTTTTATGGCTAATCAAAACAAACAATAATTTTTTTCCAACTGAACAACTTCTACATATATAATTCAGTGCCGCTGACTATACGCTTCATGTTGTACAATCATTATTCATATCCTTTCCCACATTATTCCACCACCATTAATATAAACTCAAAGCCCCCTAAGCAACAACTCTTTCTTCTTCATCCATGGTAACCATGGATCAAGTGTGGTTTTCTTTTATTCGTTTTTTTGATCTAGTATTCACATATGAGACTTGCATGGTTAAATCACTTTTTAAAAGAGTCGTACATGCACCATCATAATCAGTTCTAATGCTCCCTCCTCCTGCAACCAATATGTTTTAACTCAAGATAGAAGGGGAAAGCTTTTATGTTACTTGTTGGTAACATAAAAAAGAAAGTGCTTTTAGAAAAAAGAAAGAAAGGAAGGAAAAAAGAAAATGTTTCTCCAAGATCTGTATTGGCCATTTGTTTATGAATTTTCTAACTTCCAACATAATTCCAACAAATGCTGTACTGGATATCCAATTTTAATCATTACAGAAGGAATAAACCAGAAATCAAGACATAGTGAAGCCCAAGGTTAAAGCAGCTATCACTAATTAAAAAGAGTGCGTGTAATTTTCATTTCTGTTTTTAAAGACCTGACTTTTCTAAATTGCTACAATAAGCACGGGATTTTCTTATTTTAAAAATACATGGTCAATTGAAAGTCCTATTATTTTTATCTATCTATATCAAAAGTATCTAAAATTAAAAGTATATTACTTTTTGTAAAATCTTTATTATTTGTTATCATTAAGTATGAACAATTGAAATAATCCCTTAAGATATGTATTTTCAGATTGCTGCTCCCAGAGAGGAGAAAGCAGCAGGAAGCTGTACTCTCTTAGATTACGCCAGATAGTATAAAAAGCTCATGACCAATTATTTGAAGCAGCTGCAACTGAGTCACTGAGCTAAATTTTAAAACCAACCTAACTTTATCAAACATTTCAAAGCACACTTAAGAATTTAAAGACACAGATCGGAATTTTTGTTGTAGGTTTGCTTGCATTGATCTTTGGTTTGTGAATTTCTGGTTGCTGTGTGTTTATTTGCTTCTTTACAACTCTGGTCAATGCACTATAAACAGAGATACAAAAAACACCTATCTATAATCATACCCGACTTCAAAAAGAAATAGATGCATGGCACCAGTGGTTAGATTTTTCATTAAAGAACTTAAAATGAAAGAAAAGCTTTGAAACAAATTTATTCTTCAGAATCAGAAGTACGCCCTACATTTCAAATGATTGTACAGTATTCCTGTAGAAGTTCACAATCTCAGAAACACTGTGGAGCAGTTCTGTTCTACCTTATAATAGCGTCACCATGAGTCAGAAAGAACTCACCAAGCAGTAGTGGGGCATGTGTTTAGCATAATGCTAGGTAGACAATGCAGTTTTAACTCAGGACAAGATTTACCAAGATCCTCAAAGAGTTGATGATGTTACTAGAAAAAGGATAATAATCCATGCCTTTTCAAAATCTTAGAATCCCAGAAATGTTTAGAAATGAAGAAACCTTGGAGAAAATCCCATCTTTAAAATGCACACGTGGTTGGAATAATTTATGGAATTTGCCCAAGGTTCCACATTTATTTGAAAAAGAATTAGAACTAGAGCCCAGACTATCAGCCTTCACTATTTCTTATTATTATACCAGAAACTATTCTGTTATACTTGATTTCTGTACACTTAAAAAACCGTAACTTGTAGTGCTTGGATTATAAGTGAAAGTGTTGAAAAAACGGGAAACACAGTATGTAAGCTATACACTTGCTATCTTCATTACTTAGTGAACTAGCACTGGGGTAGAACAAAAGCTCTGTGAGGGTAGAAATTAAAGATTTATACGTTTATTTAGTGATCTCATGTACTATTGTGTTTCAACGTCCTGGGACGGTTCCCACAACACCCAAACCAAAGCAAATCCAGGGCCATCAAGCAGATTCCAGATCATAAGAACATATAGGGCAGTGTAGAAGTGTTCCAAAGAGTGTCAGAGACAACAGACCTTTTCGGAAGCAGATCACCTCACTATTCCCCTGCAGAACAATGAGTCGCTTCAAAGTGCCAATCTTTTAGTTAGCAGCCCAACACATAACCCCCCTCTTCCACCAGGGCCCCTTGCCCAAAACACAGTAGATGATAAATAAACATAATATTGTATACTGTAGCTATTGGCTACTATAAACCATATTGCTTTACAATATCACAATAGATAACCATATATAATTATACTAACCCCTTTTTTTGGTTGCTTAGCCTGAAAGTGAAAAAGAAAAAAATATCAGAAAGAACACCAATGGAGAATGCCAATTAAAACTCTAAAACCCTGGGCTGAGCCCCGGTGGTGTAGTGGTTGTGCACGGGACTGCAGCCCACTGGGATGGAGGTTCAATTCCAGCTCCACGGAGCAAAGGCTGGGCCTCCTACTCCCACCGCCTGAGAACAGTGATGCCCCCAAAAAACAAAAAACAAAAAAAAACAAAACTCTAAAACCCTGAGGAACTAAGAACCTACACCAACAGAACAGTCAATTTGACCTTGGCATTTTACAATAGGTCTCTCAGTAATACATGAATTTTGTTAGGCTACCTTTAAAAAAAATCCAAAGAAAACACTCTCTTTAGAGGGGATCAATTGGGTTCGTTCAATGCAAGGCAAAGAAATCAACTTAGAGAAAGTACAGTGACTTTTTTTGGACTCCAAAGGGGTTATAGTGATAAGTGTTCTTAAAAGCCAAAGAATACTCATGGGGGCTTTATTACGAAGGAGATTTAAGAAAAGGGCACAGACAGGGAATTATATAAGTAGTGTCCATCATCACTGATGATCAGCAAAGTAGTTGAAAAGAAGAAACTACTAGCTATTGAGATTCTACTAAAAATTCTTGAGGTTAGCATTTTGCTAGATACTCACACATACTGTTTCATCTATGAAAGTAATATTATTCCTATTCTATAAAGGATTTTGATCTTGATTTGTATTTCTTTTTTCGCTTATGCAACTACTTGTGTGGATTGTCTCCAATTTCCAAATACTTATATTCCAATATTATTTTTCCTATCCAAGAGTACATCTTTCCATCAAAGCACTGTTAGGTCCCAATGTCAACTCACAAAAGCTAATACGTAACTGAAATATTAAGATGTTGCAATGAATGAAAGAGTAAGGAAATAAACACTGCTCTAAAAAAACACATTATTTGTTAGGTAAGTTTTCTGGTTCACCTTGAGAATAAAACTCTTATCAATAATGATAATGTGTTTTTCCCTGAAGAACTATGCACCAGATACATGAAGAAAATAAAATATTGTTAAACTCTTTGGTAGTGGCTTGTCTGTCATTAATATCAGGGGAATAAGATAGCTGGCATTTTGATTTGGTTTGCTGCGTTCAGTGGGTAACTTGATGCACTCCATACTAGCCTACCTCCTGCGCACATTTCCTAGGAAGATGAGGCAAATATGAGGTTAAGTTTAAACAAATTGTTACAAAATCATAGAAAACTTTGATCAAGTAAGATCCAGACTGTTGAGTAGGTGGAATAAGGTTTCCCCCCCCAAAAAAATCTTCATATGACAATTCATGCTAACTTCAAAGAAAGAGAAGATGTTTTTTAAAAATAGGCAACTTTCCTGGCCTTTTTCTCAACAAGACAGCTTTTAAATAAGTCACCCAGATTGCCATGTGTTCTTGAAATCCACAAAGTCATCCTAACTTTCTGTGCTGACTTTTCTGCCCTGACCATATTTGAAGTCATGTTGTTGTTTTTTTTAAGGCACCCTATCAAGACTAAGACAAGTGCATGACTGAGAGAATTTGACAGCAGCCATCCACTGACCATACAGGCATGTATAAATACATTTTGTTTTCAAGAAATTTGTATCGACATGACCTGGAATGCTAGTAGCAATGCTTTTCAACTGACCTCAATCAAACAAGGACTCTTCCAGTACGACTTTGAAGGTAACTCAATTTACTGAAGTCTGTTTCTCATGTGTAAAATAATTACTTTCCCTACTTTTATAAGATTAATCTTAGGAAAAAATAAGATAATTTACTAAAGTACTTAATAAACTATAAACTGCTTCAGAGACTAAGTTAGATTCTAATTGAGTAGGATTGTAAATCAGTTTTTGAAGGAATTTAAAAGCTTAACTGTTTTTTCTTGATAAATGAGGAACCGCTTAAGATTTTCGAGTAGGAGAATTCTATATTTTGGAAAAACAAATACATTAAAGAAAACTAATCAAGATACAATGAGCAAAATTAGTCCTAGAATGCAAGTAAATTGGTTGCAAAATAACTTCAGGAGTCCCAGATAAGGCCGTGTTAATTAAAACTGCAACAGACCCCCCCAAAAAAAAATACTGCGACAGAAGAGTTCCCCCCCCAAAAAAAAAATGCTGCGACAGAAGAGTCCCTTCCCTTGGTGGTGCAGTTAACATGTTTGACAGCTAAACAAAAAGGTTAAAGGTTTAAGTCAACCCAGAGGCACCTGGGAAGCACACATGGAGTTGAGATGAGTCAAATTCACTGAACAACAATTGGTTAACATGGGTAACAGAAAGGAAAGCAATAGGAGTAATTACAAAGGAAACACCACAGATCTTTGTAACAGATTATAAACACATATAAGCAATAAAAAGGAGTTAGTCACAAGGGAGACCACGACTAAAACCCTGGATACCAGTAGAACAGTGTGTAATGAATGGAAAATTCAAGTCGAAAAGAGAGTATTTTGGAAAAATATAGATTATACTTTAGTTTTGAGGACTAACTTTGAGGTAATGAAAATATCCAAGTGGAAAAGGCCAGTGAGAGGCAGCCACCACTAATATATAAAACCTATAGAAGGTAACTCTTAATTTGAGGAAGGGAAAAATGCAAAATCCAAAAAGGGAATGACAAGCACAATGTCACTAAGGCAAAAGACAGCATTGAGAAATGCCGATACAGATAACAAAGGTAAATACTGTTACATACACAATTCTGTAATATGAATAATCTGGATATATAGGCAGACAAGCAAGCTAAATAGGTTATGAGTAGACAAATAGAACTACACCATAGATTTGGCAGATATTTCTACATGTCTTTCTGTGTGCTCTAAATCTACCTATGTAGACAGTAGAACCATGGTGGTGCCAGCAAGGAAGCATTGAATTGCTAATTGCAAGAAGAGCAATTCAAGTCCACCAGCCATTCTTTGGGCAAAAGATGATGTTCTCTGCTTCCCAAAAGGTTTAAAGTCGGGATACAAAGGGGGAACCTATTATAAGGTTCTACATTCAACCTTCTCCCTGAGGTATGGACAACAGGGAAGTGGGTGAAGGGAGACATTGGACAGTATAAAATATGACAAAATAGTATTAATAATATATAAATTATCAAGGGTTCATGAGGGAAGGGGAGCAGGGAGGAAGGGGAAAAATGAAGAGCTGACATCAGGGGCTTAATTAGAAAGCAAATGCTTTGGGAATGAAAAGGACAGCAAATGTACAGATGTGCTTGACATACAATGTATGGATTGTGATGAGTTATATGAGTCCCCAATAAAATGACTTTAAAAAAAGATTTAAAGCCTTGGAAATCCTACAGAGGGTCACTATGAATCAAAATTCACTCAGTGGCCGTGGATATACAATAAAGCATGCAGGGGGGTAATTGTCAGCATTTCTTAGCCATCCTCAAAAAAATTAGTTACTGGGTTTAGGACAGTGGTTCTCAACCTTCCTAATGCCACAACCTTTTAATACAGTTCATGTTGTGGTGACTCCCCCAACCATAAAAATATTTTCATTGCTACATCATAACTGTAATTTTGCTACTGTTATGATTTCAGGCAACTCCTGTGAGCAGGTCAGTCAACCTCAACGGGGTCGTGACCCACAGATTAAGAACCACTGTTTTAGGTGCTTAGGGCAACAATGTCAAATAGTTAAATCAACTGGCACAACATAGGGCACAGTGTTCTACATCCTATTGTAACTATTAGTGACTGGGATCTTAAAAGCTGGGGAGCAGCCAGCCAGCTGAGGTACAACTACTTTCCCATCCAAAACAAAGAGGAGTGAAGAAAATAAAAAATCGGGTAAATAATTAGTGCAAAGGGGACCAGAAGAATTAGATGACCCTCAGCTATGACAGCCCTCATCATTCCATAGGAGGTCCTACACAGAATGGGAGAAAAATATAAAACAAAACTGAAAATCAGAGGGGGAAAAAAAAAGACTTCCTGGAGTGAGCCTAGTAGAAGCCTAAAACTAGTGCTTAGACATCCTTCAAACCTGTAGCAGAAGGCTGAGCCCCAGTGGCGTAAGTGGTTGAGTGTGGGACTGCGGCCCGTGGGCTTGGCGGTTCAAGTCCAGCGGTGACCCTCAGGAGTAGTGATGCCAAAAAAAAAAAAAAAGACATCTCTCGATGCCAAAAAACAAACAAACAAACAAAAAACCTGGAGCAGAACCCACCCTGGGGATCATCTTGCAAACAGCAGATAGGCATCTAGAATGAACAAGAGCACCCGGGGAACATGTACTTCTCAGAACCATCAACAATATGCAAGCAAAGAGGCAGAAATCGTCCCAAAACAAAGCCCAAGGGGCAGTAATGTAGGAATGAAGGCCTACAGGAGTTAGGGGGTCCAGAGAAACTTGGAAGAGAGTCATTACATTAACGGACTTGCAACTAATGCTACAAAATAAGATGTGCAAAAGTTGCTGAATGAAAAACTAACTTGTTCTGTAACCTTTCACCCACACAAAAGTGAAAATTAAAGAATGGCCTGGGTCAATTGAAAAATCAGATGAGTACACATATATACAAATTTCTTCCATTTAGTAGCACTATTCGGAAGTCTTAGTTGGTCACTATGAAGGAATCTAAATTTAAACATGCCATACAGATAATACAGTTCAGAGTCCTGGATGAAGAACTCATATCAATTCAGAGGATAATCTAAACAATCTCTAATATCTACCCTAAATCAACCATAAACCCAATTGCACATATTCTCTATAAAAGAGACATTGATCATCTTGGCCATAATCTTCAACAAAATTATCTTTTTGACATGCTCAAAATTTAACTAGTAGCCAAACTGTATCAAATAGCCCTGCTACAGCTAAAACACAGATCACTAATTTCCGTGTGTCTCTACTGAAAGGTTACAGAAAGAGAAAGACCATGGCAAAGACTATATGCAAGCACCAACTGAGGACTAACATACTCCTCAGAAGTTCAACAAGTATTAAAAAAAAAAATCATTGTAATTTCCCTTTACTGACTGCTTACGATATCAGGCATGTTAAGTACTTTGTTAGTTTGGATTGACTAGAGAAACAAATTAATAGACACAAGTATAAGAAAGAGTTTTTGTGGCAGTCACCCAATGTGGTGTCATTTTGAGGATTAAGGGTGTAGGAGTGGAGTCCAGCCTGTCAATGTGGAGATAGCCAATGAGACCTCTGTGTGGGCATGGCCTTCTCCTGAGAATTCTGGGAAATCCAGTGGTATTTCTTACTTGAAGGTGAGAGACTCATGATTCAATCCCTTGAAGATGCTCTACTGACAATACATAAGGCTCACTCCCTGTGAGACATACTGGAGGCGAAGCCACATGTACCTACACGGATGGAACCAGACCTTGGAAACTGGAAAAGCCATGTAGAGACCTGCCATGACTGAGATGTTTACAATGCCACTGGATCCAAAGTCTTTCTACCCATCTGGCTTGTGATCATCTTGCATTCAGCATCATTACATGTGTTTCATGAGTCTGAAGAAGACTTTAGAGACTGGTATTGGACATATTGCTTACTATAGGACTTATGACCTTGGACTGGGACTGGGTTGGGATGTTTCCTTAATGTACAGTTGCTCTTGTACACAAAACTCTTTCTTATCACATATGAAGGTTTACGAATTTGTTCCTCTAGTCTCCCCAGACTAAGACAGCTTTATTTATAAAAAAGAAATTGTATAGTGAGAAAACATACCAAGTCAGGCTAGATCAAGTCCATTATGTAGCCCATATGTCCAATACCAGTCTATAAATTCTGCTTCGGATTCATGCAGCCATGCAATCATGCTGAATGCAGGAAGATCATATGCCAGTGGGTGTAAAGTCTTGTAGACCCAGTAGTGGTGGAAGCATCTCAGCTGGTGTGGGTTTCCAAATGGCTCCTCCAGCTTCAGGACTCTGACCCCATCAGCGTAGCTCCTTGTAACTTGTCATTAGGAATGTCAAGCAGAGAATCTGTGTCCCACCTCCAGGGAAGAAGATAGGAGTTCCCAGAATCCTCAGGAGAAGGCCATGCCCACACAAAGGCTTCATTGGCTGTGACCTGATTGACAGACTAGCCTCCACCTCTTCACAAGTTGACAGATTATGTAACTGCAACAAGTATTATCCTATGAGGTGAGTCCTATTGATCTCATTTGATTGGTAGATGCTGAGGTAAGGGAAATTAAGTAATCTGTTTAAGGTTAGATACTTCAAAATCAGATTAGGAATTCCAATCTTAGAGTCTTAAATACCTGCACTAGTAAAACAAAGACCCTGGAAAACTACTGTTGGTAAAAATATTGGAACTTAACAAAACTATCATTACATTTTCAAGAGTATCTCTGTAAAAAGCAGATTAACAAGCTAGCTTCTGAACTATTCCAAATTGAATCACTTCCAAAATCCAAATTTAGCTAATCTGTTTACCTTTCTTCAAGGATTCAATTCCATCTCCTCTGAGAAATTATTTTGATAGCATGTCAATTATAATATAATTAATATTTACTCCTTGATCTCCTCTACTAGACTTGAAAATTAACTAAGACCTATTATTTTGCCAAGCAGGTGCCATGGTGGCATTGTGGGCTATCCATCAAACTCACTAGTCACTCCTCAGGAGAAAGAAGAGGCTGTTCACATGAGGATTTCAAGCCTCAGAAACCCAAAGGGGTAATTCTACGTAGTCCCATATGGTTGCTATGAGTCAATCTACAATTATGGCATTAATTTGTTTGGATTTATTTATATAGCCAAGCACTTCAAAGAACATATATATTATCTTATCTAAACCTCAAATACACTGAAAACCTTTAAAGTAAATAAACATTATACACTGATTTTATGAATGAAAACGATGAAACTTAGAGAAATAACAAAACCATGATATTCTTCTATCTCTTGTGCCTAACAAAGATTCCGTTGGTGTACATTCAAAATTTGATGGATAATCCATGAGTTAATAAAATGATTGTACGTTTATTTGCTTGTTTAATAAACAATTGACAACTTTTGAGGTTTTCTCTTGGTAGATTTCCTGTTGTTCTTTTTTTTTTTTTCTCCCCTGCATCACTGTCCTGATAGGAGCAGGAAGCCCAGCCTTGTTCCTGGAAAGTTGCTGCTGGTTTTGAACCATCAACCGTGTGGGCCACGGTCCTGCACACAACCACTGCGTCACCAGGGCTCAGCTTCTTTTTGTTCTTTTTTAAGCTTTGCATCAAAAAATAGACATTATTCCAAGTCTGACTAGTGCAAATTTTCAGTTTTCACAATTTCTACATATTATACTAATATTTCTATATTATTACTGTTTTTTTAAGGTCCACATAGACTCTGAAAGCCTTCTCTGCCAAAAAGTGTATTTGTCAAAATGTCTAAGTAAACTTTTAAATTTTTTCTTTGGTAAAATCTCTTTATTCCTATACACCACAGACAGGACCTCATGAGCTTCTTCTTAGGCAAAGGCAAGACAGCTGCTTCTTAGAGCTGTGCGTGCAAGCCAGCAATCAAGAGCTCTCTCTCTCTCTCTATAGCCCCATTCCCAGAGCAGAGGTTTGGACCCAACGCAATTGGGTTCCCCAGTAAAACATAGTATGAGGAAGCTAACGCCACGAGTGTCACAGACTGCTGCTTTAGTTTTGGCCTTTTCTCCTATGTCAATAGTATCCTAAGAGCACACATTCTAAGGTAGAAGAAATCCGTTTGCCTGACTGTTATGAATTACTTAAGCTCTGCACCTTACCTCTCAAATGTATAAGGAGGTATCTTGCGGCACTGCTTTTGCTAACATGTAATAAAACAGCACATGTAAAGCACCTAACACAAGGCCCCCTGCTCCATTAATCTCAGTACCTTCCCAAACTCTCTTCCTGATGACATATCACATTATCATCTTCACTATAAGCATACATATTCAGACACTTGTGCATGCTGAACCCTGTCACATTCAGCTGCCTGAAAGCCTAACCCATCACCAACTGCCAAGCCTATCATTAATCAAAAGGCACCAAACTGTTGCCTCACAGTTTGGCAGGAACTGAAGGTGTGGAAGACCAGATGGCCAAGGTTCACCACTGGATCCTGGGACCTAGCCAAAAGCTAGTGCTGGATTCTGGCCAGAGGCATAGTCTACGAACTATAGACCCTAAGGCCAGCATTAAAATTGCTCCCCTGTCCAAACATGTGACTGTGATCTTGTGGAGAACTTTACCATACTATCAACTCAAACATACACGCTAAGCTTGTTAATCTTTTACTTAACACACTGTGGCATCATATGGAAATTATAACTGCACCTTCCTTGCTTTCCTTGCTGACCAAAGTGATCTGTGATAGGCTCAAATTCTTTTTTTTCCCTTTAATTTCTTTGCCTTCTACACTCAAAAGAACTAGATCATTGTTTGCCTGGACCATGGAAGCTCTCACATACAAAAGTGTAGTTTTTTTTTTAATTTGTTTAATTTTTTCAATGATTTTTTGTTTTGTTTTGGTTTTGGTTTTTTGGGCATCACTGCTCTCTTGTGGTGGGAGCAGGAGGCCCAGCCCCACTGCTGGAATTGAACCTCCACCCCAGTGGGCCGCAGTCCCGCGCACAACCACTACGCCACCGGGGCTCAGCCCCAAAAGTGTAGTTTTAACGTGCTGAATAATCTCTCACAGTTGGAAGTCGAAACTGCAATGGTTACTAGAAACTGGTCAGGGGCACCACCGCCCATCCTCCCCATCCCTACTGCCAGCTTCCAGTGGTACCCAGGGCACCTGCCACACCTGCCATACTTTGCATAGGCCTTGGGTTCTGATAAAGCTCTTCAAGTATTCAAAGCACTTCTGACTGCAATCACTTTGATGATGGCTCAGACACTATAAGTTCCGGAAGATACTCATCTAGGCGAGTGTTTAAGTCTGACTTACTACTTATGGAATAAATAACCCCTTGATGAAGGAGACCCCTTAACAGTTTCTAATATTTAAGTGAAATTTTAAGATAAAGGTGTAGAAAAGGCTTTTCTAGCTGCCTAGCACATTGTTAGTCTCTATTGAAGTAATTGAAAGCCATCTGATTGGCTCCCTGGCAAAGGAGGAAGATGCACCACATCCTGCCACCTCTCAAACGCGCCTGCAAATCTCATCTTTACTAGAACGAACTCTCACATGACTACAATAAAATTTCACTGGCAGAAATTCAAATGATGAAGACAGTTAGTTTTTCTAGTTCTCACCAGAGTTACAGTTGTCTCTGTCTGGGCTACAAATTGCAAATGTCACAAAAATTACGTGAGAATGCTAAAATCAACCATAAATGAGACATTTCAAAAAGTCTGTAGACAAATGTAATTATTTCAGGATCATTTTAAAACCCTTTTTACAATTTAAATTGGAAGTTGTTAATAAATTCATATTTTTTTAAAAATAGGGCAATTGTAAACCGAACTGAAAAGAAAAAAGTCCCTCTTGGTTATTCAAAGAAAAAAACTAATACAATGTACAGATTCCTTATTTGTTTATTTCCATATACTGGTATTTGTTTATTGATCTAAATTAGGGTCAGCAAACTTTTTTTTAAACGTTTTATTAGTGGCTCGTACAACTCTTATAACAATCCATACATCCATCCATTATATGCAAAGCACATTTGTACATATGTTGCCATCATCATTCTCAAAACATTTTCATTTTACTCCTTGGTATTAATGTACTCTTGATAATTTATAAATCATTGTTATTTTATCATACCCTACACTGTCAGATGTCTCCCTTCACCCACTTCCCTATTTTCCTTAACTCAGGGAGAAGGTTATACACAGATCCTTGTAATCGATTCCCCCTTCCTACTTTACCTTCCCTGTACCCTCCCGGTATCTCCACTCTTACCATTGGTCATAAAGGGATATCTGTCCTCGATTCTCCATGTTCTTGTTTCCTATCTGTACTGGTGTAAATCCTCTGGTCTGGATGGATTTGTAAGGTAGAAATGTGATCATGATTTTGGGGGAGAGGAAGCATTGAAGAACTAGAGGGAAATTGCATATTTCATTGTTGCTACACTGCACCCTGACTGGCTTGTCTCCTCCCTGCCACCCTTCTGTATGGGGATGTCGCTTCACCTACAGATGGGCTTTGGGCCCCAATCTGTACTCCCCCTCATTTATAATGAAATCACTTTTAGTTCTTTGATGCCTGATACCTCTTCCCTTCGACACCTCGTGGTCACACAGCAAACTTTTTTCTGTAAGAAGCCAAACAGTATTTTGTAAGCTAAAAGGCAAAACTGAGGATAATATGCCAGTATTGAGGTAACAAAGATAAAACAAAATTCCCACAACCTTTCAATGAAAATAGTTAAATAATTAAGTGCAAGTATTACAAGTCTACTACTGAGGAGGAGGATATTCTTTGGAGGAAATTCCAAATCAAAGGAATGGAATGAAATTCCAACTCAATTTAAAAGGTACCTTTATTAATGCCAAAATGTGAAATGCTTTTATATATTTTATCATAGGAAATGTGTATTGTCCTTCCCTGACGGCTAGTCCAGAAAATGGAAATATATACATGCCTGCAGGCGGGACCAACCACATGCTCATCTATGGGCGACATGCGTACAGCTGGTCTGAGGGGAGCTAGCCCCTAACCATGGTTCCCCACCTGCTGAATGCTGTGACCTTTCCATACAGTTCCTCGTGTTGTGGCGATCCCCCAACCATAAAGTTATTTTTGGTGCTGGTTTATAACTAATTTTGCTACTGCTATGAATTGGGTGAGCCCTGCAGAAGGGTCATTTGACTCCCCAAGGGGTCTTAACTCAAGAGGTTGAAAACTGCTGCCCTCACTAGGGCAGTGATGCCACAAAAACAAAAACAAACAAGAAAAATGCTGCCCTAACAAAACATTACGGGTTCAGTGGGTGCAATTGTATGGCTATAATATATAAAGATTCTAGTGAAGTCATTGAGATGAGAGAGGAGAGAGAGTAAAATAAAGTTAGCAGACAAGTTTCATGGTTAAAAAAAAAAGGCTGAGCCCTGGTGGTGTAGTGGTTGTGTTCAGGACTGCAGCCCACAGGGCTGACGGTTCAAATCCAGCAGCAGCTCTCCAGGAGCAAGGCTGGACTTCCTACTCCCACCAGGGCAGTGATGCCACAAAAAAAAAAAAAAACACATAAACATGTACTTGTAAATTCTACGATACTAGTAAATCTAGAAGCATTATTTTAATTAGGCACATTTATTACTGAAAGAAAACTTACATAATTCAATGAGATTCTTGACTTGATATTTGCCTTTTAGTGTCCTGTTACACTGAAGATTACGATTGGGCTAAAGTTTTCAGTTACACAGTTAAATGAATTTTGAAATGTGAACACATATTTTGCACTTGCATCAAAATCTGAGAAAAATAATATTAGAACCAGAAAAACATTACTGGAACCTGCAAATATGAGTGGGACAAGAGAACGCAATAATTGTTTGAACTTTTGATAGCATAATAACTGTATAAAACAATTCAGAATGATTGTGATTTGAATACCAGTCATTCAAAGGCTTTATGACAGTATAGAACCAAAAACCAATTTTTTAATTTTTGACTCACTATCATTAAATTGATAAGTCAGAGTAGATCTGCCCTGTGGGTTTCCAAAACTATAAAGTATTAAGGGAGAAAGCCTCTTCTCACCCTTAGAGTAGCTAGGAGATTTGAACTGCTACCTTTGTGGACAGCAGCCCAACATGTAACCCCACTATACCATCTGGACACTCTCACTACCATATAAGTTATTCATAAGCACTGTTTTGCCTTACAGTTTTCAACTGAGCTGAGAAACATTGTAATTTCTGCAGCAAGAGCAAGTTACCAAAGTCATACAAAATTAAATAATAGTTAAAGAAGGGTTTCTCTCTGTTAATAAAAGTCCCAATGTCATTCCTAACTTAAAAAAATAAAAATAAAGTTTACTAGTGCTTACCCATCAAACTTCTGTATCTTAGGGCAAGTTAAGATAATCCAAGGTATTTCATTTCCAGCAAAAATTCATAGAACTGATGATAATTAATCCCACAAGAGGGAATCATCACTAGCACAACCCATTCCATAACACAGTTCAAATAGTTTCTGCATACAGGCTTAAACACCTTACATTTATTTTCACAA
>PVJH01013185.1:0-61409 GCA_004026705.1 Nesogale talazaci
TTGCATCAACTTTATTAGGAGTGGGTGAAAAAATGGATCTCTTCCAGTCAGTTGACTATGTAAATACATACAAATATGCACAGAAAAAGTAGTAGACAAATAATCCATTGGGCACCACAGTACTGTGGATGATATTTTATTATTCCTTCACAGTTGTTATTCAAATTAAGAGGTAGTAGTCACAAAGTTTATTAAGGAATATAGATATAGACATCATATGTATAAGCAAATATGGACACCTACACTACACATATATTATATATTTATTGAAGCTCTGGTGGTGCAATGAATTATGTATAGGTTATTAATCTCAAGGTCAGCAGTTCAAGATTGCCAGAAACTTCATGAGAGAAATGTAAGGTTTTATGATCCTGTTAAAATTACAGCCTGAGTAATTCAAAGTTCACAATGAATCAGAATTGACTCTAACAGTCAGGTTTTTGTATATCATTCTGATTACATTATTAGAGTGAAGGAAAGCATATTTTTACATAAGTATAACAAATTTTTACATTCTTAACTTTTCATTGTGTAATACTGATTCATTCTATAATGTCTTGTCAATGTTTTTCATAATAATCCAGTGGGGATATATATGAATATTTTCATTTTACAAAAAGAATAAAATTGGCTTTTAGTTTAGTGCATTTGGTCAGTTTTCTGAATAGCATACAGTACACTTTAGAGCAATGTGATTTGGGACATATACTTGCATCTATTATTTATTTGCTTTATGAATTGACCACATGATCTTTGAGTCTTAGAAAAGACATGGTTTTAATTAAATTACCTATTTGCTTTGGATCTTCTTTTACTTTTTATGAAATAAATTATTTTTAGCGAAGTGTAAAACCAGGTTATTTATGAAAATTATTGAGAACAGCTGAAGGATTACCATTAGTTCCACTCTCAAGAGACTAGAAATGATATTAATGATGCAATGTTTGGACATCTGAGATTCAAGTCTAGAAAATGAGTCACAGTTTGTGTCCCAAAAGAAAGGAAAAAATGGTAAACATAAAACTCCATTAAGAATCATGAAAGTTGACCTTCTTCACTTGAAGCCCTATATACTCTGAACTTTGCTAGCTGAGAGAATGTGTAACGAGATACTCTGTAAGTTTGTTTTTTTAAATTCTTTAAATTTTCCAAGTCTTTATACTGAAATTATTTGGTGCTGGTTTTAGAAGCTTAATATTATTCAATCTGAGTCAGAGAACACTAAATTATTTTTCATTAATTCAGTGAAAGTGGTCCTCCATGAAGTGGTTCTTTGTTAAGAATGTTAATATTTGCAAATATCCATATATGGTATGTTCTTATAAGTATAATTTTCTTGGAATCTGATACTTTATTTATAAATATATTCATCTAAAGTTATGTGTATGTTTATGGAAAATTCTTTAACATAATATATAATAATTTTGATATAACAGTCTTGTTTAAAAAAAACTTTTCTTCTCAGTGTTATGCAAATTTTAATCTAACATAATCACTTAGGCTTGACTCTTATTTTATTATTGTGATGACAATATTGGAAGTGATTTTCCTATTATATGGGTTTGTTACTTCATCTTGTCCTTAATAAAACCAGGGTATGTACATAGATTCGTAATTACCAGAGTTCAAGATGTATTTTACTGCAGCAAGCTAGTACTACTTATTAGAACAATAGTGCATCTGAATAGCATATCTTTGAATTAATACATTTCCATTAAATAGAAATATCTATGATGTCCCCCTGTGTTTTTCAGCAGGTAATAAGTTGTGGATTTTTTTATATTATTTTAACTGTGAAGTTTTATGCTTTTTTATTATTTGAGATTATGTTCATTCTTTAGTTCCATGAATGACTTTAAGTCATAAACCTTTCAATGCTTCCTGTTTCAATGTAGATATGCAAATATACATCAATGATTTAATTTATTTGATATAAAATGTCTACAGTATTCAGCCAGATGCACATTCATTTTATATCATTTAAAAAATAATCTGACAAAAATTTTTAAATAGATTGCATGTGTCAAAAATATTATTATGCAGATTATGTGAGCAAAATGATATCTTATAGACAAAACTCCATGAAGGAAGACTATGAAACCTTTACACTTTAAAAAACAATAATTCATGATTCCCCAGAATAGAGAATCATTATGATAATCAGGAATTATCCCTTTTTACAGCTTTCTAAAAGTTAAATGAGTGTTTATATTTCACATCATTAATCTGCATCCAACATTTAGACTAGTGATCACAGCTCCCAATTGTTTACCATGCATGTTCTGCTTGTTTTCCCTTCTCTCTTTTGTGAGCTACTATATGACATTTTACCCAACTTGACACCTATCAACAATCTAACTCAATTGATGGATTTATCTTCCAAACCTTCCCCTTCTCCCCTTGACATTCCCCAGAGTCTGTCTCTTCCTATGTTTATGAAAGTCTTTTTTTTTTGTCAGTTTTTCCTTATGACCGCGCTCTCATGTCATATTTTTTTCCTTTTAGGATTGCCTGAGTTCACTCTGGATAAGGTCCTCTGTCTACATCCATGTCATGAACTCTTTTGATTTTCCTTTGACAGCTTTCTCTCTTCCTTTGAAATGAAAGAGGTTGTCAGCTTTCTTATTTATCTAAGTAATATCTCTCTTTTTACTCTATTTTCAATTAATAGCTCAATTTCTCTTGACCAGATGGGTGAATATGTTTAACATCCCATGGAAACAACAATAAAAATATTCATTAGGTGAAAAATTTTTCTTTTTCAAACTGAATTCCTTTCAACATGATTTTTCATGACACTCATCTCAAGGTAAATATTATTTAATTTGAAATATTTGGTTTCAAGCTATTCCATTCCTAAGAGAATATGCATACTTCTTAGTTTCCCAAAAGAGATTTAACTTATCTGGATGGCAGTGTGGAGTGGTAAAAATCTTGTACTTAGTAATAGAATGAATCTATGCACTGGTTCAGTGGGCATAGCAATTGATAACTCTTGCTTCCTTTATTTTTATTTGTTTTTAGAAATAGCTCGACAAGAAAAGTAATGGTTGTTAAAAATAGCAAAATAAACACATAAAAGTCATATAGAGTTGGTTTATTTCATAGGGGAAAACATACTTTGATAATTTTGTTTAAATGTACAGAAATTCAGGTAGGAAAAATCAACATCTCAATAAAAAGTGATGGCACAATATTTTCTTAACACCTTTTTTACTGCCATTGTGCAGCCTCAAATACAACAAAATGTTGGATACATGTTTAGATTTGCAGTAAATATGCCTAAGCTTCTTAGACGTAGTTTAATGTGAGAAAGCTGGATATAGTTTTGCATATTTTATAATTATAAACTCCTGTTAAGATATAGTTTGGTTCAATTTAATAAGATCTTAACACTAAAATGTTATGATTTTGGTTATTTCTTCATAGATCCTTTGCCAACATTATGTGAATTGTGAAAAAAGTTACATCTCTTTGATTCCGCATTCAGTCTATGTGATCTTTCCCTGTCTCTTGACTTCCTTCCTGTTCATTTTCCTTTATATCTGGGTCTGGTTTTTCTGTGCTGTGATATTGAGACTTGCCTTTTTTAACATGTGTAAAAGCATTTTGGGAAAATACAGCTTGAAATTGTATATCAGTTAAACCAACAGATTTGTTTTTCTCTATAGCTCGAAACAATAAATGGAAAACCTATTCAAACTGATTAGTATAATATGGACAAGAGTGGTGTTATAGGAACTCTGATATTTATCATAGCAATGCCTGCTTTTTATAGTATATCTTCCAGTGTCATGGTTCTTTTTTTATGGAATATTTGTAGATTAGCAAAAGAGATGGAATGTCATGGTTAATATCAGATTCCAGATCATCCTTCTTCTACTTTATTGTAATGTTTTTCCCATAAACAGCCTCACAAAAGAAAATAGGTTACCATTATGAAAGAAATAAAATGTGCTTTTGCATCCTTTTTAAAAGTTGGACTTATTTCCAATATATAAATTCATTTTCATTCTCTATTCTATGATGCATATGATTAGTAGGAAAATAACTGCTTCTTCCAAGCAAATCATTTCACTTTTTTGATGCAGCAGTGGAACTTTGGATAACTGCACCTCACATGACCAGAGATGAAAGCATAGAAATAATATAATTTTTAAAACAAGAATGAAGAATTTTGTTTTCCTTTAGTAAAACCTTGAAGAATAACCCTAACACTCACTCTAATTTGAACATAGTAAGTACAGTGTTCCATGAAGACAAAACTGGGATTTTCTTTCTGAATTCTCCAAAGAAATAAATTGTACCTTTTCAATGGACTGATTTCTATCTATTCAATCTATTCTTCAGTGCAATTGATATAGAAAGAACCTTACAAAGATTAAATATGTGGTAGACTGAGATTGCTATGTTATCATATATATAGCATATAGCATGTACATTTATATTTCCAACCTTAATGACACTGAGTCTAAGCCAACTCTCAGTAGCTCTACAGGACAGGAGAGAATCACTGTGAGTTCCCAAGACTATAACTCTTTATGGGAGTGCAAAGTTCAGTCTTTCTTCCTCAGAGCAGCTGGTGGTTTTGAACTAAGGATTTTAAGTGTTGCAGATAGATAAAGACAGACATAGAAACATCATCATAAAATATAGCCTTAATTCAAATCTAGCAGCAAGACTGGGCCTCCTATTCCCATCACCAGGGGGCAGAGATGCCCAAAAAGCAAAAAAAAAAAAAAAAAAGGAGAAGAGAAGATAGCCTTAAAATAAGCTATTAAAATTGTAGAACCAATAAAATTACATAACGTACTCTGGGTGTGAATGGAATAGGATGTTACATCCTTTAAATACTCTAATTTTAAGTAGCAGATTAAAAAAAATAACGATGTCTTTTCTTTCTTTCTTACAAAATCTGGCCATGAGATGAGGCTGAAAGAGGTCTGAGTTATGAAATTTTGGGAGGAAGAAGGTGTATCTTTTATAGAAGACAGAATCGTGAGCTCCACTGGGCATAGACCAAAATGAACAGGTTAGTTTCAGCCAAAGGGAAGATTATAATCATAAGTTATAATTCTGACAAAAGTGAGCTTCTATATCTCAGAATATGTCAAAGGCTTGGAACCAGACATTTTGTATCAGTCAATAGCTTTGTAATCTAGTAAAATTATCTTATCTCCATTTTGGTGATACGGAAAGTGAGAACCTGAATATGAGATAATTTCTAGCTTTAAAACTTTGCATCACTGTAAATGATGGTACTATAACCAAACTGAAGTTCACTTTTTTCTTCATTTGACTGCAGGCAAGCATAACTGTTCCACACAATTACGGATACTGGATCATGGAATAAGCAATATTGTATTTCATCTGAGTGATATTTTCTTGTTCCTCCACTAAAGGGAGCTATCCCTAAAGCTTAAAACTATACATGGCAGGTTGGAATCGCACAGGTGTGAAGGAATTCCTCCTGGTAGGATTAACTGAAAATCCTAATGTGCAGATCCCTCTCTTTTCTATCTTTGCTTTCATTTATTCCATCACTCTGGTAGGCAACTGGGGGATGATTGTTCTAATTAGGTTAAATACCCGACTCCACACTCCAATGTACTTCTTCCTCAGCAATCTCTCTTTTTGTGATGTCTGCTACTCTACAGTCATTGCTCCTAAGATGCTGGTGAATTTCTTATCAGAGCATAAATCCAGCACATTCGGTGGTTGTGTGCTGCAGGGTTTCTGTTTTGCAGTGTATGTAACCACAGAAGTCATCCTCCTATCTATGATGGCTTATGACCGCTTTGTGGCGATAGCTAGTCCCCTGTTGTATACAGTCATTATGACGCAAAGACTGTGTATTCACATGGTCCTTCTATCTTACTTAGGTGGACTCATTAATTCCTTGACGCATACCATTGGTTTGCTGAAATTAGACTTCTGTGGTCCTAACATAGTGAACCATTTCTTCTGTGACTTTCCCCCTCTTTTAAAGCTTTCTTGCTCTGAGGCACACAACAATGAGATGTTGATCTCAATCTTCTCTGGCGTCATTACAATGCTCACTTTCATTGTCATCATTATCTCCTATGCCCGCATCATCATTGCCATCCAGAGAATCCGCTCAAGTGAGGGAAGACGCAAAGCCCTCTCCACTTGTGGCTCTCATCTGACTGCTGTCATCTTATTCTATGGGTCTCTGACCTTTAGTTATGTCCAACCCAGCTCCCAGTATTCCCTGGAACAGGAGAAGATTTCATCTGTGTTTTATACATTGGTGATCCCCATGCTAAACCCACTGATATATAGCCTTAGGAATAAAGATGTAAAAGACGCTGCTGAAAGGTCAATATTGAGGAAAAGAACCCCCATTTGACTGAGTTACATGATTGCTCTCAACTGACATTATTCTGTAGAGATCGGAGAACTATGATACTGTTTAACAAGTATAATCCTAAGACTCAAAATAACAAAATATGCAATTAACATCATATTGACATGACATTGAGAATCATTCTAATATTTTTCCTGGTTTTTAAATTTAAATTTCCTTTTTCTTTTTCTTTTCTGTAAGGGGAATTAATACTTTTTAAAATACATTTTGCCCTATAATGTGAAAGGACTGGCCAAGAATTTAAAAGAGTAAGACCTGTTATTTCAAGTCAAAATATACTGTATCTAGAGGAATTTATCAAATACATAAATGTCTTAGAAAAAGTAAAATATTTCCTTTTTATTCTTTGGCTTGTTGTTATTTTTGAGGGTGCATCACTGACCTCTGGTGGGAGTAGGAGGCCCAGCCTTGGTCTTGGAGAGCCACTGCTGGATTTGAACCACCAAACCAGTGGGCTGTAGTCCTGTACTCAAGCCCTATGCCACTGGGACTCAGCCTAATATTTCCTTTTTCTAATTTTCCAAGAATGCTAATGCAAATTGGTTTCTTCTATAAATGCCATAGTCAAATAATATATACATATATACACACAGACCTATTGACACATAATATGTTTCTTCCATTTTGATTTTAAATGTACATACCCCAGTAGTATCTTAGGAAAAGTGACCATGACAAATAACAATTTGACAAGAGAGAAAAATATGTTACATAAACTGGAAGCAGTGGAGTATGAGAAATGGGAAGGGCTATTTAAGGGCATGGGGACCAATTTTTATCTTTGACATGGATCCATTACATTTAAAATAGGAGACAATAAAGCTGAAAAATCACTTTAGGTCATAGGTGTGAAAGAATTTTGATGTAGATCACGTGTTTTAAAACACTGTCAGATGACTAGTGGTAAGGTCTTCACCAAAATCTAACTAGAATTCTTCAGGGAAAAAAAAAGATGATGGTACCATCTTCATGATGGAAATAAGAACAACTTAGGAAAATTACTCTAAGCCTGTAAGCCTATAAAAATACAAATTTTCTGGAGTGGGTAATAAAAATTAATATAATTTGAAAGATTTATTAAAATTAGTGACAAAATTTGAAAAATAATTAGGCTTATTTTCAGGGAATGTTCCTACAATGCATAAAAATCTTTGAAACTGCACAACTAGCAAAAAAATTAAATAAAGGTGAAAGACATATTTAAGTATATGAATATGTGAATATATATATTTATTTCAAAAGTTTATGTAACATATAAAAAGACAGAAATCTAACAAACTCTTTCTATGAAGGTAGTATAACTCTGATACCTAAAGTAATCAAGGAACACACAAGAATTGAGAACTAGAGAACAATATTCCTAATGAAAATCAGTGCAAAAATCCTTAACAAAATACTGGTTAATGGAGTGCAAAAGCATATAAGAAAATAATTCACCATGGACTGAGCCCTGGTGGCATAGTGGTTGAGTGCGGAACTGCGGCCCATTGACTTGGCAGTTCAAATCCAGCAGCAGCTCTCAGGAGCAAGACTGGGTAGCTCCCATGACCACCAGAGGGCAGTGATGGTCCCCCAAAATAAATAAATAAATAAGTCACCATGACAAAGTGAGATGCCTACCAGGGATGCAGGCATGGTTCAGCATATGAAAGACCATTAGTATCATTCACCAAATTGACATGAACAATTATAAGAACCACGTGATGATATCAACAGATGTGGAAAAAAACATTTAACAACTTCTAACACCCTTTTCATTCTAAGACACTTAAGAAGATGGAAATGGAAGAAAAAATCTCAATTTTATACACTATGGACAGGGAAAACCAATGGCCAATACAGTAATCAAAGGAGAAAAGACAAAAACAATTTCACTGAAAAAGGGAATTGAACAAGGATGCCCCTTGTTCCCATTCCTATTTAACATTTTTTGTGGAGGTCCTTGTTAGCAACATTTGACAAAGATAAGACATCAAAGATATTCATCTGGTGAAGGAAAAGATGAAACTATTACTATTCACAGATGACATAATTTTATATATTGAAAATTACACAAGTGGAGTGTTGGAAGCCATAGAGCTATTTGGTAGAGTGGCAGGAAAGAACAATGGCCAGTAGTCTATTAGACAGCTACACATTTTGGGCAAGAGCAGAGAAGAGATCCAAAAGGTAGCACTTTTCACAATAGCCAAGCACAAATCGAAATATCTAGGGATATATCTGACTGAAAAAAATCTAAAGATTTGTATGAGGAAAACTACAGAACACAATTGTAAGGAACCAAAAGTGACATCAGCAATTGGAAGGTTACCCCACGTCCATGAATAGGAAGAATCAATAAAATAAAAATGCCAGTTCTTCCCAAAACACCATGTAAGTTTAATGTTATCCCAATACAAATGTCATCATCCTTCTTACAATAATTGTAAATACTGATTGCCAACAATATGTTGAGAGTGAAGCCCAGAATTAGCAGAGAACTTCTCAAAAAGAAGCTTAAAATGGAAGGGCTTGCTCTACCTGACTTGAGGGCATGCTATGAGCCCATAGTGGCTAAAATAGTGAGGTAATAGTGTAAGGACAGCTTCTCAGATCAATAGAAAAGAGCTCAGTAGCCAGAAGTAAAAAGCACACAGACATCTGATTTTTGAGAAGTTCCCCCAAAAGTATCAAATGGGAAGCAGATGCTCTTTTTAATCATTGGTGTTGTGAAAAATGGATATCAGTCTGCACGTAAATGAAGCGAGTTTCTTACCTCACTACATGCACAAGAATAAATTCATGGTGAATAACAGACCTGAAAGAAAAACCCCAAATAATTAGCACCATTAGTGAGGGAACTGGGGAAACATGAGAACTTTGGCACCAGGGAATACATAGACTATAGGATATAGGGAAGGCTATAAACACAGTTGAGTCGCAAATAGACATGTGGGATATACTAAAGATAAAACACCTGTGTACAGCTAAAAAATTCATCAGGAGACTAATGAGAGTCCATGCACTGAGAAAAGATTTTTATCATTGGCACATTAGGCAAAGGACTTATTATTAAAATCTTTAATCTCTGTTAGTTTTCAAAAAACAAAAACAAAAATGAATTGCTCACTGAGGAGGTGGGGAAAGGACCCGATCAGAAGTTCCACCAGGGCAGAAATCCAAATGGCCAATAAACATGAGAAAATGCTCCCAATCATGAGTCATAAGAAAAGTACAAATTAAAACAACTATGAAATACCAATGAACACCTTCAAAGACAACCTGATTAAAAATGTCAGAAAGCAACAAGTGTTGGAGGGGGTGTGTTTTGATAGGAACTCTCATTTACTGCTGATGGAACTGTAGGCATGTTCAGCCATTATGGAGGTCGATTTGGTAATATAAAAAAAATGGGGCCTGAGCCCCAGGGGCGTAGTGGTTGAATGCGGGACTGCGGCCCACTGTCTTGGCAGTTCAAATCCAGCAGCAGCCAGGCTGGGTAGCTCCCACAACTACCAGAAGGCAGTGATACCCCTCAAAAAAAATGGGAATGAGCTTCCGTATGACCCACTACTGGGCATATACATAGAAGAGGCAAGGAAAAAAACACATCTAGATAACTGTGTTCCAATGTTCATTGTCACACAGTTCACAATTACAAGGAGTTGGGGGGCCTCAGACATCGCTTTTCACAATACATAAATAAACATACTGTGGCAGGCACCTTCACATGTCCATCATCGTTCTCCAATCATCCGCCTTTTCCCCTGAGCCCCTAGTATCAGCTTTTCCATCCCTTGCCCCCTTCCCCTGCTCTCTCCCTCCCACCAACCCTCAGCACTCTATAAACTATTATTGTCCTGTCATATCTTACACCGCCCGACCTCTCCCCAACCCAATCCCCTGATGCCCATCCCACCAATAGGAGCTTATGTGCATATCCCTACAGTTGGTGTGTGGGGCTTGTATTTCATTGATGCTATACTGCACCATGACTGGTTCATCGCTTCCCTATGGCCCCTGCGTGAGGGATGGACAATTGTCTACAGATGGCTGATCTCTCTTTTCTTTTCTTTGCTAGTGGTCTGTTCAGTTTGTTGATCCTTTCAAAGAACCAACTCTTGGCTTTGCTTTTGTTTTGTTGATTTTTTCTCCCCTGTTTCTTCTATTTTCTAGTTCATTTTTGTCTGCAATAATATTTTTTATTTCTTTTCTTGTACTGTTGGGAGGATTATACTTTTGATTCTATTCTAATTGCTGGAGGCACTGTGTTCAAGTGCTGACCATGATTCTCTTCTCTTTTTTCACATTTGCATTTATTTCAATAAAATGACCTCTGATAACTGCCTTTAATATGCCCCATAGGCTTTAATGTATTGTGTTGTCATTCTCCTTGGTTTCTAGGGACTTCCTAATTTCTTCTCTAAAATAGGCTAGTACCCAGACTTCAAAATAATGTGTTGCTGAGGTTCCAAGTTTTTGATGTGGTATTTTTATTTCTAATTTTGTGTCAGTGATTTCAAGTTGTATGGTGCTATAATCAGAGAAGAGGATTTGAATGATCTCTATCTACTTGAATATTCTCAAACTTGCCTTGTGTTCCCAGCATGTGCCTATATTCGAATATGAGCCATGGACCTTGGGGAAGGTGTGCTTTGTTTTTCTTGCTTTTGGTTCAAGAGTTCTGTAAATGTCTACAAAGTAGAGTTGTTTAATTGTGTTCTTCAGCACTTCTGTTTCTTCACTGAGATTCTTACCTATTGATTTACTTTTCTATTTGAGTAGTGTAGTGAAGTCATCCACTATAATTGTTTATCTTTCTCTTTTCATCTCTTGGATGATGTGGTTAAGGAATTTTCATGGCTTTTTGTTGGACACATATGTGCTTATATGCTCTTGGTATAGTGATTCCTTGAGCACTGTGTAAAGCCCAATCAGATCTCTTGTTAGATCCTGTACTTTGAGGTCTATTTTATCAGAGATTAATATTGCCACCCCTGTGTTATTTAATTATCAGCAACTTGGTAAACTTTTTGCCAGATGTTCACTGAGTGTATTTTTGTCTTTGAGGTTGATATATGTCTTTGGAAGGCAGCAGAGATATGAATTTGTTGTATAATTCGGTGTGATACTCTTTGTCTTTTAATTTATGAGTTTAAACCATTGACATTAGGTGTAATTAAAGCTAAACATAGATTAGTTACTGTTGTCTCATCCTATTTGTGTTTGCTATTTTTCTTTTTTACCTTTTATAGGAGTGTATGCGTGTGTCTGCTACACTCTTGTCATTGCTTCTATACTGGATCTTTAATGCTTTGGGTAGCATTTTACCTGTATTGGTTTCTAGATGGTGCTACACACTGTGGTTGGGTCAGGTGTGAATGCTGCAGTTGTTTTGTTATTTTTCTACCTGTAAGGAACTGGAAAGTTATTTTGTATTGCTGGATTTAGTTTTACAAATTCTTTAAATGTTTCCTAAATTGAAGAACTTTGTATTTCTCTTTCAAATTTGATGGAGGTTTTGCTGGATAAAGGATACTTGGATCGAACTTGTCTTTCCACTTTCTGAATATGCTGTTCCAGTTTCTTCTTTCCTACATGGCCTCTGGAGAGAGGTCTGAGCTTATTCTCATCTGTTTATCTTTTTTATGTGACTACTTTTTTTCTACCTAGTTACAATCATGTTTCTCTCCCTTTCCTTGAGTTGCAGAATCTGACTACTCTACAAGGAGTACGCCCCCCGTCCACCTCAAAAAAAAAAAAAACAGAAAAAAATGCTCTGCTAGATAGAGTTTTCACATTTTTTTCCCTTGCCCCCTTGTACACATTTTTTTTTCCTTCTGAGGAAGCATTGAACAACTCACTCTGAATTGATGCACCCATTGATGTTTCAAAATTTCTTTCTGGTCACTGATTTTTTTATAAATGTAGTTTTGCTTGATCATCATTTTTTGTGGTGGCTGATTTAAGACAACAACATGTGGCTGTGAAATTTTGTTTCCTGCTCAGGGAGAAATGTTGCAGATACTGTGTGATGTTGAACACAACTCACGAGGACAGTGCTATGGGAAAAACTCAACTATAAGAGTGGTTTTCTCATTTCAAAAATGGTGAAAGATTGATCGATGACAAACCTTGTTATGCACATTCGTTCCCTTTCCAAATGGTCAAAAACATTACAAAATTAGTGCACTAGTGATTGAGGATTGATCATTGAAGAGATGGGGAAGTTATATGGACTCTTGTATCTCAGTTCAGTGAATTTTATTGGAAGATTTGGGAATGAGAAGGGTCACTTTGAAATTTGTACCTCAGATTTTGACTGATCAGGACAAAGAGCAGCAAGTGGAAACATGCTGTGGTTTGAAAGAATAGTTCTGAAACTACCAAACTTTTTTTTCCCCAAGGTCATTTCTGGTGAAGATAGATGGTGCTATTTTTAATAACCTTAAAGTAAAGATCAATCAAGCCAGTAAAAGAAGTCATCAACACCTTGCCCCCAAAAAGCTTGTCAAGTGATACCAAAGATAAAAATGGTGTTCATTTGTTTATTTGATGTGAAGAGGATAACACATTTGGAGTTTTTTCCATCAGGTCAGATTATCAATCAAGTTTTAAGAGGTTCTGAAAATATTGTGTAACAATGTACCACCCTGTATTTCCAACTCTTTTCTGCACCCATGTTCATGCTCTGGTCTAGTGGATTTATAAGGTAGAATTGGGACCATAATAGTGGAGGGGCAGAAGCATTAAAGAACTGGAGGAGGGGCTGAGTCCCGGTGGCGTAGTGGTTGTGCACCAGACTGCGACCCACTGGGATGGAGGTTCAATTCCAGCTCCACAGGAGCAAAGGCTGGGCCTCCTACTTCCACCACCAGATGGCAGTGATGCCTAAATAAAAAAAAAAGGAACTGGAGGACAATTTTATGTTTTGTCAGTGCTATACTCAACCCTGACTTACTCCTCTCTTCTTTGCAACTTTTCTGTAAGGGGATGTCCAATTGCTCACAGATGGGCTTTCTGTCTCCACTCCACACTCCCCCTCAATCAATTGATATGATTTTTTGCTCTGTTACCTGATCCCATTGACACCTCGTGCCATGCAGGCTGCACTTTATTGCCTCTTTGATAGATAGATACTTGTTTATCTTTAAGCCCCTAAGACAACAGATGCAATATCTTTTGATAGCCAGGCACCATCAGCTTTCTTCACCATATTTCCTATGCAACCATTTTGTCGTAAGTAATCCTGTCAGAAAGGTGAGCATAAAAGAATTCCAAGTTATTGGAACAAAGTGTTCCTGCACTGTTTGAGGGAGTATTTGAGTAGAGGCCCAATGTCTCTCCGCTTCCTTGATATGTAGCATAAATATATGTACTGAGCTCTATTTTCCTATCATTATATATAACTATATTTACATATTTACATGTCTTTAGACCTCTATAAATGTTATTTGCCTCCTAGTTCTGGCCTCAATTTCATTTTGATTCCTCTTGTCCCACTATAATGTTCATCACTCAATTGAGTTTCAGTAATTGTTTTCAATTACATTGTCTTTGATCCAGCCATACCATGTGTCATATGCCTCCTTACCATCAATCTTAGATCACTTATTCCCTTGTGTCTAGGTTTGTTAACACTGACTTCCTTTCTCAGACTCTCCTCTCCAATGTCCCATCAAAACATTGGTCTCATTGTCTCCTCCAGATTGTTTATCCCATCTATGTTATCTACATAGACATTCAGAGACAATAATAGGCACAAAAAACAAGGCAGAACAAAACAAAACCAAATATCCAACTAGTAGTAATAACAACAACAACAACAACAAAAAAAACAGTGACCAAAAAAAAAAAAAGTTCTATAAAAAGTTCCATGTCTGTTTGTTGACATTTAGGAGTGTTTTCTGGTATGATCTGGCCCCAAGGTATATTTTTGGTGTTTCCCAGGGTCTTCATTGCTTTGCTCCCCTTGCTGCTTTGCTGCACACCTTTAGAATTTCCCCCCATTGTGGTGGGGTCAGATTGGGCACAATTCTCACACTGTGCTTGCAGCTTTGTCCCTCATTGGGTTATGTGTCAGTGAGGGACATCTTGTCTTGTGCTGGATCTGGCCCTCTGGTCCTGTCTGTGCATTGGCTGCTCTGAGCAGGGGTATCATCCTTGGTCTGCGTGGGGCAGGATGTGTTCTACTCGTTCTCCTTCACTCACTTGGACTTCTGTGTGCTTTCAGCAGACCTGACACTCTCCCTGAGCTGTAGCCTCAGTGCTGCCCTCTGTAGTGCATTCTTCTGGGAGGAGCATCTGGGGCTTGTGTCCACATAGTTAGAAATGAATCCAGCCCTGCAGACCTCTCTATTGGTTCCCTGCTTCCTGCTGATATATTGCATTCACATCTTGGTGGACCAGGTTGAAATCTGGTCCATCTCTCCCTCTCCTGTGAAGACATAAACAACAGCTTCCCCTGAGGGTTGGTCCCCTGATTCCCTACTGTGTCTTCTTTCTTTGCCTCCCCCTTCCTATTTATGTGTCTGCCATATATATATATATATCCCTGAATTGGGCCTGACCTTGTCATAGTACCTGAACCTCACCCCAGGAATGTATGTATATAGTAGCTTTTCCCCTATATCCCTTTTGCAGTTTTAAGCTTAAGTATAGCATTTTTAATGAATAGAATAGGGTTATGGGAGATGAGATTTTATTTGGTATATTAAAGGAGTGTTTTCCTGAGGTGGAGGAAGTAATATCTAGAAGTTATGATGGTGGGAGTAAGTGAAGGGTATATTAAATTTACCAGAGTCATTGAATGATCCCATATATTATGTAGGGAGAATGCAGTCCCTCGAGTATTATGTTTATAAGAAAACGACACTTTATAGTGGATTTCTGCTCAACGCTGCACATATCCTACAATGCAGTATCACACTCAGTCAATTAAATACCTTAGGGGGCTATTATGTTGTTGAATGTGTCAATTCCCTCATGAAGCATGGAGAAACTTTTAATAATGCATTTATTATTCCTGCTTAATCATCAGATTTACCACCAAGGAGTTTATTCCCAACTGATCCAAGGAAAATATATAGCTAAAAATTTGATCTAAATCTATCTTTTGAATTATTCTTTAGTCATCTCGTTCTTGCTTCCATGCCATGGAAGTTGTACCTTAGATATTCATATATTAAATAAAACTTTTGTTTTCCATGTGGATACCTGTGACTACTAAAATTTGACCTATTTTTTGTATCACTAAAAGTAGCAGAAAATATTTGACTTTTTTTTTAATATAAATAAAATCCCATGGTATCAGGTGAATATGAAGTCCCAAATAAGACTAGATGTTGACCATTTTCCTTTGCAATGGTAAGTTATATTAGTTTTTGGAATTTCCTACATAATGATATTACAAAATTCACTACACACATGCAGACATACACACTAAAATTTTAATTTGGTGAGCATCTGAAAATACTTGGAGAAATTTATAATCTGACCATTGAATTTTATTTCACAATTTTTAATCCTATTCTTTTTCTACATTATGCTCAAACTTTTGTCCAATATTTTACTGAAATAGTGATAAATCACTATCTTCATTCAATTTTTAAACCATTTTCCTGCTAAAGTGCTTATTTCAGTATAAACCATAAGTATATATTTCTATGAAATTATTCACTTAATGCTGTAGATTCTCTAGAAATATATTTCTTATATTTGTAACTACTTTATTCTTTGAGTAGGCAATGATACTACTGTTCTTATGAAGCTGTGTCTCCCACTGAAAGTTTGAAGCACACACAATTATTTTTTTTATTTTACACATGTAAAGCTACTCATATAATGAATAGCCTAAATATTTTTATTATTTTTATATAAAGTTTATCTATCAGATTAAATGTAGAAATGGTCTAACTGAAGAAAACTGACTTTGTATAAAAAACAAAATGTGTTCATAGTATTATGCTTGAACATTGAATATTAGAAAAAGCAGTGAAAAGAGCATCTATATAATTTACAGATTTGTCTAACCATATAGACTTGCTTTATATTTTCTCAGAAAAAAAACATAAGGACTCATAAAGTGTTTTTAGTGAACATAAATTTCAATTACAATTATGATAAGTTTCAGTTTCCCATGTTTTATATATAGGTCTCAATGCCCCTTTTCCTGCTCCCACAGGACACTTTTCTAAGAACACAATCTCTAGAGTTTGGGATGCTGATGCCCTGTTTTGTTTTTTGCTTCATCACTTTCAATTTAAAAGAAAATTGAGGTGTGAATTGAGCATAAAAGGACATATCATGTTTACAATTTATTCTTATATAAAAGAATAAACCTATTGTTGCTGAGTTGATAGGGCTCTCAATATAAAATTATTGCAGAGTGGGTTCCATGGATAATTTTTGGTAGGGAAGTGTCGTTTTTCTTCTGAGGTGCCTCATAATTAAGCGTTCTCTCTGCAGCCAGCATTGAGTGCCTATACCAAGCAGCCCTGTGTGACTGACCCTATTCATTGATATCCAGTCAATTCCAACTTGTAGCTACTACGCAGGGTTTCCAAAGATGTTGGTCTTTCCAACAGCAAATCCTGCAGCACCCCTGGTGGATTTGAAGTGCTGCAGCACTATTAGCTGATGCTATTCTTGAATGAGAGTCAAAAAACCAAAAATTCAGAAAGGTGTGCAGTTTAAATTTCCAAACCCGGTTCTAAATCTTTCATGATTTGTACTTCTTTCATTTAAGTTTCACTTAAGCTTTATCACCACAGCAATACCAACTTTTTAAGTGGATCTTGAAACACTGATTTTTAGGGAACACACAACAATGCTTGAAGCAATTAAAATGTTATCGTTAGGTGCCGTTTAGTTGGTTCTGACATAAAAACCATATGTGCAACAAAGTAAAGTAGGTATACAGGATTTGTTTTGCTTTTTCATAAATAATGTAGCCAGAGGGAGGGAATTGACTAACTCAAATCACAAAGCTATCCAAGAAGGGCCAATAGTCTTCAAATTGAACATTGTTTTTATCTTCTAATTTGTACTAATCTTCTTATCTTTAGCAAGAATTCATAAAAACAAGGAAATGACCCGTGAAAATTTTACAGTGGTTACGGAGTTTATCCTTTTGGGGCTGACAGATCGTTCTGAACTGAAAATCGTCCTCTTCGTGTTGTTCCTGCTGATCTACCTCATTTCTTTGGTGGGAAATCTGGGAATGTTCTTTCTAATCCAAATCACCCCCAAGCTCCACACCCCTATGTACTATTTCCTGAGCTCGCTGTCATTTGTAGATGCCTGCTACTCATCTGTCTTTGCACCCAAGATGCTGCTGAACTTCTTTGTTAAACGGGAGATCATCTCATTTTCCGCCTGCATTCTGCAATACTTTTTATTTGTGTCTCTCCTCACGACTGAGGGCTTCTTACTGGCAGCGATGGCTTATGACCGCTATGTGGCCATTGCCAACCCTCTTCTCTATACAGTGGCCATGACGAAAACAGTGTGTGTTGTGCTGGTCATAGGATCATGCGTAGGAGGTGTGATCAACTCATTAACACACACAATTGGCCTGCTGACTCTCTCTTTTTGTGGACCAAATGTTATCAGTCACTTCTTCTGCGACCTTCCTCCTCTGTTAAAGCTGTCCTGTACTGACACATCCCTGAATGAATTACTGCTTCTGGTTTTCTCCGGTGTGATTGCTATGATCACCTTCTTGACGGTGATCATCTCCTACATCTTCATTGTTGCTGCCATCCTGAGGATCCGCTCGGCTGCTGGCAGACGCAAAGCTTTCTCTACCTGTGCCTCACATCTGACTGCTGTGACTTTGTTCTATGGTTCTATCAGCTTTAGTTACATTCAGCCAAGCTCCCAATATTCCTTGGAACAAGAAAAGGTGGTGTCTGTGTTTTACACCCTAGTGATTCCAATGTTAAACCCATTGATTTACAGCCTGAGGAACAAGGAAGTTAAGGATGCTGTAAAAAGAGCAATAGAAATGAAACCATTTTCTTGTTGATTTCATGTGATATGCTTTTGAAACTAAAATACAAACATGTGATCTGTCTTATGATATCTAAATAAATGTAGGATATGTTCAAGCCAGAAGATTATATAATTGAATCCTTTTGCTAAGAAAGAAAGAAAGGAAGGAAGGAAGAAAGAAAGGAAAAATGAGATGCTGTGGGATTATGTAGCTGGTTACAATAGCAATTAACTTAAAATAAGATCTATGATGCAGGCTAAATGTCTCTGGAAAATTCATGATTTTCAAATGTTCTATTTAAGAAGAAATAGGTCCATGAATTTTATAGAAATACACACAGAAATATAGAGAGCAATTCAGTCATAAATTTGAAGAATAATAAAATGTCCCTTACCTATGTCTCTTCACATTGAGGATGGAAATTTAAAAACCTCCAAAACAAAAAGTATTGATTTTTTTAATTATCCAAAAAATTTTCAGATACATGTTTCCAAAAGTACTCTGGATTATGTATAGCTTGATATTCTCCAAAATAAAGGGTAAATTCTGAAAAAGGCCTTAGAACTAGTTTCTAGATTACTTTTCCATTCACAGTAGTTAGTCTAAGTTATTTAGACTCTCCTAGCCTGGATTTCCATCAAAATAAACAAAAACAAACAGAGAAAAATTCCACTGTCATTACTGCTCCACATTCAATTCTCAGGGATATTTAGAGAAAGCTTATTTGCAATATTTTAAATTCTGTTTAGAATCTTCTGACACTTGCTTAGAGTGACTCTAAGAATACATGTCGCTGTTTTGTGCAGCATTTAAAAAGATATTGAACAAAAAATATGCCTGAAGATATGTTCTTGGCACCTTTTGATAATGAACGAGAAGCTCCCTTCAGATCATAGTAGACCTATCAGAGCTTCATCTTAAAACAAGGCTTGCAGATATCGATGCAGAGCTAGCACATCCCCATTTTAAAAATGTGTGCACAAGTTTAGCCTTTATTTATTATAATTCACACAAATAATTTTCTATGAGAGTTTAATTTTCACAATAAAATAACAGCAAGTATCATTTACATAGCCCTTTACAATTTCCCAGGACTTTAAGATTTTTATTTGAGATTGAGACTCACAAGACCACATGTGTGTGACATTTATATATAGGAGAAATTAATATAAGTATATTTTTATTGTAGTTTCATTTTCAGATTCATGTAGAGACATAAGAATGGCAGATGTCATTTTTAGGCTAGAATTCTGGAAAAGTGTAATAGAGCCTTGAGATATATTGAAAAATGTACTATTGCTCTACTTGATAAATATATGTGGGTACATACATGTTGCTGGAAAGATGTTAGCTAGTTATGTAAACAAGACAGAAGAAAAATAGTCTAAGTTTTATAACCAGTATTTAGTCAGTAGTAAATGGAAGCAGATTCCTCAATGGAATATCTAGAGACATAAAGTGTGGTTATGTAATATACTAGGTGGGTGATCCAAGAAGAGATACTTTATACTCCAATTATCTTATCTACACATAAAATCCATTACTGCTACATATAAACTATTGGTGAAATCACAATTTAACAAATATTTATCTAAAGCTCAATGGAATCTTGAGATATATGTACTAGTTTATTGATCTCATGTGTGTCAAGTTGGAGTTGTGCTTTGGAAACTGGTTGCATTGATCTAGAAAATAAGTTGCTCTACCTTTATGACCAGAAGTAAGTTTTTAGATTCAATGATAACTGTTGTTCGGTCATGTTGAGTCACTCTGACTCATTGTAAGCCTCTACACAACTAAATGATGCACCGTTCAATCCTAAGGCATTCTCAGAACCATTGACCATCTTTTTCTTTCTCACTGACCTTACACTTTACTAAGCATGAATTAATTTACTAGGTTTTGGTGATAACACATGCAAAATACCTGAGGTAAATTTTCACCATCCTTGTCTGATTTCTAGTGTACTTCTTACAAGACAGGGCTGCTTGTTCTTCTTGCAGTCCATCATATTTTTAATATTAATCTCCATGGGTTTTTTATTTGATAAAAGATACATGTATAAAATCAGAGAAACCTTATAACAATTTTGAAATAGCTTTATTTAAACCCCACCAATCCAAGTAAAGCTGACTATAGCTAATCAAAGAAGATACAAGCCCAGAGCTAATCAAAAATCCTGTTTCTTGATAGGTGAACAGAGTTCAGTCTCTTTTTTTAACTTTATACATTTACATAATGTGACAAGCAATTTACACATGACTTCTTACCTTTTCCTCAAAACTGTTTCCTTTTAGTAGGAAGATTGGTATGTGAAAATATTACAGTTTAATATGCCAAAAGTGACTAGTCTTTCTTTTTTGAACATCTTGCAGCTCTGTAAAATAGACATAATAAAATAGACATTGCAGTAGTGTTTATAGTAGATGAAGTTATATTTAAAATATTTTTCATATCACACTGGTCAAAATTCAAGCCCAGGGTTTTCTGACTCCTTCCTCAATATGAGGAAAAGTTTCATCTAAAACTATGAGTTGTAAAATATAGTTTGCCTATGAGATCATTTAATAATATTTATAGACTATCAGTGGAAAACAAAAATAAGATTCTGTGTAGTATGGAATGCATTTCTGTATATGTGTGTACATGCATGTGTACACACATACAAATTCATATCCTCTATAAACCTACATACATGCCATGTACACATTGTGTATGTTGCACTCCTTCCATCAAGCCAATACCGACTCATAGCAAAGTCCTCTCCAGGTTTCAGAGACTGTAAGTGTTTACAAGAGTTGAAAGCCCTGTTATTTCCTGCGGAGATGCCAGTGGCTTTCAACTGCAGACCATGAGGATCGCAGCTGAGTGGACTTCATATTTCAGAAGTAAATCACCAGCCTTTTCTTCCCAGGTACCTTTTCTCAAGACATCCCTCTTTAGATTAGCAGCTGACTGTGTTAATTCATTACACTACTGCAGTGAGGTAAAATTGCTTACCTTGTTGGTTCTGTCCATCTGTTCATCTGTAATAGGATTATGGAGTAAAAAAAAGATAATAAAGCTTGTTTTACTGTCAAAAAACACTTGACCGTTACTCTTGAACAATATCACAATCCTCAAAGAAAAGACTGAACACTGGTCAGAGAATGGGAGAGAGTAAGGAACCATGCCACCAGGTGCAATGTGAGGATTTGAGTTAGATTTTGATGCAGAAAAAGAACATTGGTAGAAAGATGTTAAATTGAGTGACACTTTTATTAAATATAAGTAAACACATATTAGTTTTAATAATTTCACTGTGGTTCATGTGAACATGTTGCTAGCATGATTATAAGGTTAAACAAAACTCATAAACATAAATCAAAATAGGCATGTCTTTATTATATTTAATAAGTCTTTATTAAATGTCTACTGTTCATATTTTATAAACACTAGGTGGTCATGCCAACTGAATATTGGTTAGCACGATAAAAATAATTGGTTCATTAAATATCGGAACATTATAGTAACAGGAGAATTTTTAGCTCACATATGAGGGAACTCACTCTAAAGGGAAGAGGATTTGAAGTATTTACTAATGAGGACTGAAGACTAAATCTTTCAGTATGAATTACACTTCAATAGAATTCACACACTGCCAACACGTCAGTTCTGACTAACAGTGACACTGTGTAGGTTCACCAGTGCTTTGTAAATCTTTTTGGGATCATGGAATCTTATCCTTATTTCACAGAGCAATTGGTGGGTTCAAATAGCGTACCCTTCAGCCAACAGTCCAATGCTTACTGGACAATACTAGCATACCTTTTAACATTAAATACAAGGGGAGGAGAGATCCACAACTCGACATGTAATTATGTTTATGACAAATAGATAAAATTCAAATACTTTCAAGGATTTCATTTACTTACATCTATTATCAACCCCCATGGAAGCAACAGTAAAGAAATCATGTCACATGCTGCCATGTAACACTGGGCAATGTTCTTGTAAAAGACACAAAAGGGAAAACTCACTCAATCTGGTCAAGTCTATTCCAACTCATGTAGAGCTCAATAGACTTTCTCCGTGGTGTGAGTGTCATTCAGCAAACACCCACTGAGGTGTTTCAAACCCCACAGTGTTTCATGGAAGAAAGTTGAGGCTGTATGTTGCTATAAAATTGCAACGGAAAACTCTTCTGCAACCTCCCTCTCCCTCTTCAAGTGTTAAAAAGCAAATATGCCACTTTGAGATCCAGGGGTGACTCATCAAGCCTCATTTGTGTGCCAAAGCTGGACAATGAACTTAGGAAGATTGTGAAAGAAACGATGCCTTTGGATGTTGGTGTTAACAAAGAATAATGAACATACTGCCAGAAATGTGTCTTGTGAGAAGGAAAGCCAGAATTCTCCTTATAAGGGATCATGGTGAGACTTCATGTTACTTGCTTTCTTATCAGGAGGTAACCAAAATTCTCAAACTCACTATCATCCAGTTATTCAGGCTCATAGTGGTCCTGTTGTGCAGGGCAGAACTCCCGGTGTCTTTCTGAGAATGTCAATGAGTAGGAGAGTAGAAATCCTTGCGTGTCACTTGTTCAAGGGGGAACAGTCTCTGGAAAAGATGGATGGGATGGAAAATATAGACCAGTAAAAAAGAAAATTTTCTATGAAATCCATTGATACAGTGGCTACCACAATGCTCTTAAATATACCAACAATTGTATTGAGTGTGCACTGGGCAGTTTCATTCTAGTGTATGCAGGGATATTATGAGCCAGAACGAATGAGACTTCATCTAACATTGTCAAGCATTGTGATGCTTAGAGTTTATGTAAACTAGACCTGGTTGAAGGGAGGTATGGAACCCAATCTGGATTTGAATTGTGGATCTGGGTCCTGTGTCTGTATGGATTATAGATTTCTTGTTCTGCCACCTGCCAGTACCAGGAACAGACAGCAGACTATCTACCTTGAAATGATTTGGGCAAAATTTGTATTCGTTTACCACTGTATCCACCACACTGTGCTTCTCCTTCACTAACCTGCTTCTTGTTTGTCAGCTTCTAATTTACTTGCGTCAGGAGAAGCCTCCACCTTACATCTGACCTATGGATTTGAACTGAATTGAACTTACCTACTTTTATGACTATTGATTCTTTCTTGATATAACTATTTTACAATATACATATACATGCTACATCACTGATTTTGTTTCTGTAGAGAACCCAGCCTAACACAAACATGAAGGTAGAAACAAGCTCATGTACACAGTTGTAGTGTAGACCACACTAAGATATCTATTCTCTAGTAAATGCTCTTTGAACTGTTTTCTTGGTATTTCATGCATGTGTCATATAATTCAATAATCCAAACTTTTGTACAGTTCAAGATTTGTACAATTATCACAATCAATTCTAGAATATTTCTTCTTTCTTGTACTCATTGTTATTCAGGTAATTATTTCTTATTGTGGCAGAATATACATAAATCCTTTAAAATGTTTGATAAGTGAATAAGTAAATGATAGAGAAAACTGTGATATTATAGTATATTACTCAATTATTTCAATTTTACATTCTCAAGAAGCTTACTAGAAGAAAATAAATGACCAGTATAATTAGATATGGAAGAGATGAACATCTGAAAAAAAATATGTTCAAAACATCAGATTGAATGCTGAACAGCTAATTTTTGGAGAGTTATTTTAAAAATATTTCACTCAATTAAGGAGCACATTATTAAGGAGTAGTTAACTTTACATGTGTCATGCAACTAATAGAGTAAGATTATAAATTTACACTCTTTAGCATGAATTTAGATATTTTGATGATGATGATGATGAATGGTGATGATGATTCTGTATTATACATAGCTGGTGGAAAGATAAATATGCAGGAAGTTCATAAACTCTGTACAAGTTCAAAGTACTTATTCAAAGTGCAAGCTCAAAGTACAAGTGGTAATATGTAATATTTTAATGTAATCTGATTTTAAAAGGACAATTAAATTATTCAGCATGCATGTTATTATCTACACTTCAATATATAAAAGTGAGGAATATACATTTCTGAGCATTTGAATCAGAGATGTATGCCACACAAATAAAAATCTGAAGACCTTGGGGTACAATTAAAATACAAGTCTCAAGAGATGCCAGCTGTTAATTGACCAATTCCTTTATGAGGTGATCTTAGACGTTTGAAGAAGAGATTGCTAGTATAAGAAGACTGGTTAGCATGTTAGACAATATAATCTTTTGCCATGAAACGGCTTTAGAAGTACACTAAGAGCAGTGTTAACACTGAATACAAATCTGGTTTCAAACTGGAAAAAAAGACATTAGACAAAGAATTATTATAGCTATTTAATTTCCTATTTTCTATGCTATCAATGGGTAGAAACATACATAATATCCAATATTATCACCAAAAGTCTCTCTGCATTTTTATCAGCATATTTATAGGAGCTCATTATATAAGCAATGAATCTATTTGTTAAATAACAACCGATGTAGGCTATTATACAGACAGTTGATATGATACAGATTAGGCATATATGTGTGAAATATTAAGGATGTTTTTCGTGGAGGTCATTATCTTTCTTTTTTATTATCTGGCAGTAGGAAGATACCTACAAGAGATAATTTTCATCAGAGAACTAACTTCCAGGTAAGTATAATTCTAATATCTAAATCTCTCTGAAACTGTGCATACATTTCCATAGTAACAAATACCAGTAGCCTTCCCCCAACTTTTTCTGCACCTTCCAGTAGATCTTAAGAAAACTTGCTTTAATAAAAACCAGGACAAAATTTCTCACTGAATAAATGCTTGTTAAAATAATACACGGATAAAATACATGTGTAGATAGTAAATGATTAAATAGCATGAAGTCCCTTTGAGTTATCTAACTAGTGTACTCTTTGTCTTAAACCAATGTGTATTAAATACAAATGACTATTTCACTCTGCCAATTCTGTAAGGAATGAAAATGATACGTAGTCTCTAACTAATGGTCAATCAATATTTTATCAAATGGCAATACCGAAATCAGCTCTGCTTTTTTAGGTCTTTAAATTTAAATCCTTCTATGATTCTTATTATTCTGTAAACTAGGTAAGCCAGGAATCTCATTGAAATAAATGGCTGGATCAAATTTCACCGAGGTGACATTTTTCATCTTCTCTGGATTTGCGAACCATCCTGAACTACAAGTCAGTCTTTTCTTGATATTCCTATTCATTTATCTTTTTACTGTCTTGGGGAATCTTGGACTGATCATGCTCATCAGAATCGACTCTCAGCTTCACACACCCATGTACTTTTTCCTCAGCAATTTGGCGTTCATTGACATATTTTATTCCTCTACTGTTACTCCCAAGGCTCTTGTTGATTTTCAATCCAACCAGAAAACCATCTCTTTTCTTGGCTGCTTTGTTCAAATGTACTTTTTTGTCGGTCTGGTGTGTAGTGAGTGCTTCCTTCTGGGATCCATGGCTTATGATCGCTATGTAGCAATCTGCAATCCCTTACTCTATTCTGTAGTCATGTCCCAGAAAGTGTGCAACTGGCTGGGATCCATGCCTTACATGATTGGCTTCACAAATTCTCTGATATCCATCTGTGTGATAAGCAGTTTGCCCTTCTGTGCTTCCAAGATCAATCATTTTTTCTGTGACACCACAGCCCTTCTGGCCCTGTCCTGCATCGATGCATTTGACACAGAAATGGTGATCTTCGTTCTAGCTGGGTTCACTCTTCTGAGTTCTCTTCTGATCATCACAATCACTTACATTGCCATCATTGCAGCCATCCTGAGGATCCAGTCTGCATCAGGCAGGCAAAAAGCCTTCTCCACCTGTGCCTCCCACCTCATGGGGGTAACCATCTTCTATGGGTCCCTGATTTTTACGTACTTACAGCCTGATAATACATCTTCTCTGACCCAGGCACAGGTGGCATCAGTGTTCTACACCATTGTCATCCCGATGCTGAATCCATTGATCTATAGTCTAAGGAACAAAGACGTGAAGAATGCTCTCTTGAGAGTCATTCATAGAAAACGATTCCCATAAGAAATATATATATATATATATATATATATATATATATATGAGAGAGAGATGAATTCAGGCATTAAATGATTCTATCAATTGGGAACATATTATTATGGTAACTTCAAAACCCATATCAAAAACCAAATGATCAGAGGACTCAAACTGAGAAGATAAATGTTTTTTGTTTGTGTGAGATAGCAAGGCACTGTATTAGAAGGTTCTTTAGACATCATTAGTCACAGCATGAACATGTTCAAGCAAGGAAAGAGCTTTCTTTACAGTGACAGAATTCATACTCAATCAACCTTGTGTGAGAACTCTGTCATATTGAAAGATGCAGACAAATAATTGATTCTCAGTATAGCTTTTTGTTCAATCTGTTCAGCTTTTAGGAAATTGAGAGCAAGAAATTCAATGACTCAAATATGAGTCATAATAATTTTTGACAGTAAGAAATGACATCTGATACTTTGAAAACATACAGGAAAGAGAACTGAGCAAACAAAAATTTTCAAGCGATTTAAAGAGATGAAAATATTGTGATCAATTCAATAATGTGGAAGCGTGGATGAGGCCAGCAGGCCTTGAGGAGGAAACAGTAAAAACATTTGATGATTTGATCCTGTTGCAACAATAGGTACATTTTTTATCATGTGTCCTTTGTCTCATTTAAACCAGCTATGTGGTTATTAATCTAATGTGACGGGATCAGTGAAAGTGTGTTATTATATGTCAGTTTTTATTCTGATCGATACTATAGGAGTTTCAGTCTTGCAAATGATTTTCTAATATAATATTTCACATTGTAAACTAAAGTTGTAAGGGGCAGCTTCCAAACATCATTGTATTATTGAAGGTATATATTGGGAATGCTTTCTCCCTCATTGTATTCCTCCACACTAAATCTAGGCGCCCTAATGTCATGGTCAACCACATACAGGGAGCTACTAATCTCAAGATGAGTGGCTGGAGGAGATATGAGGCTGTCTGGTGATGATATTTTTTAAAATCCTACTAATCCAAAGAAATCATTTTACTCTTCCCATAAGGTTACTGTGAGTCAAAATTGACTCAATGGCTCAATGAATTTTGAGTGAGCTACTAAATTCACAAGGAAAAATGTCTTCCACTCATAGTTGCTGAATTAATATTAGTGTCTAATAAATTTCCATCATCATCACTATTGAAATTCACAAAACTAACTGTATTTTCTTTTTATTCTATCAGAGTTCTTCATTGTACAATGTATAATTGTCATGTGAGACAGAAAACTTGCATACATTAGTATTTGACCAGAATCTGGGCTAATTTTTTATTTTGGTTTCCCAATTGTACTTAAAATGCAGTCTTTAATAGATTTCAAGTGGCATGTCTAGTGCTAATATAACTGAGTATCTGCCGCTAATTTTCTTGCTTGCTTGCTTTTTTTTTCCTCCAGGAGCAAGCCTCTTACACTTTACTTGTACAACATAGTAATAAAGTCTTTCTCCACGTTAGAATCATTTCATTCAACTTAAAATGTTTGATGTATCAAGCTTAAAATGGACTAAAATTATTTTTGTTCAATATATGTCTATGGTGCCTTATTAAAAACAACATCAACCCTTGAGTTTCTTTATAATCTTATATTCTAAAAATTGTTTTTTGCTTCATTTGCCTAAATATATATGACTTCTAAGTACACTCTTTTCAAATTGTTTTCATGTAGTCTCTTCACTGAGGACTTCTGTGATAACCTTGCAATATTGTTTTCATTATAAATTGCTTTATTGTTTCTCTATGGAAAAAATGAATGTCGTACATAAAAACAAATTTAAGTTTGATAAAAAGCATTATATTATCTTTTAAACCATTTTATTGGGGTCTCATACAGCGTTTATCACAATCCATACATAAATGTGTGAAGCACATGTGTACATTTGTTACCATCATCATTGTCAAAACATTTGCTTTCAACTTGAGTTCTTGGTATCAGCTCCTCAGTGTCGACAGTCATAACAGCCTGAGCAAACCCAATTTTGTCTGATCTCAGAAGCATTATTATTATTATTAAATGTGGCAACATATATATATAGTCCCTGAACTACAACATGCTTACCTTAAGAGAAACCACACTTATGACCATCCTTTAATTTTATAATTTATGTTGCTAGCAAACTATACTAAAAATATTGTATAGTACAATGTGCTGATGCTACAATTCTCAGATGATTTATCAATTGGTTTATCAAAGACAAAGATGCTTAGATTTATGAAGCTAATGACAATGAAATACATTAATAATGGAAAGAAATAAGATAGAAGGGGTTATTCAACTTATTTGAAACTCATTATATGTCAGGGACTATGTAGGCATCATAAAACATTTGTCATTTGTTTACCCTTCACATGGTGATGTATTGCGATTGTCATTGTTGTTAGATGTCTTTAAGCCACTTCTGACTTATGGAAAAAATTTTAAAAACACTGCATATCTCTGTGCCATCCTCATAATTGCTGCTGTATGTCAGCCCTGTGTTGCACCCTCTGTGTCAAGTTGTCTTGTTAAGAATCTGCCTCGTTTGCTGCCCTTATATTTTACCAAGCATGATTTCCTTTCACAGGGACTGATCACAGGTCCAAATCACGCTCACTTCCAACAAGCATTCTGACTGCTCTTCTTCAAGTACACATTAGCTGGTTCCTTTGGCAGTCCATGGTACTTTCAGTATTCTTCATTAAAACCATAATTCAGATGCATTGATTCTTCTTTGATCATCCTTATTCAGTGTCCCATTTTCATAAATATGTGAGATGATTAAAAACGTCAAAGTTTGGGTCAAGGAGATGGCATTATTGTTCTAAATTCTTTACCTTCTGGATTTCCACCCTTCGCCTTGCAATTTTGCATTTCTTCCCATTTTTCCAACTGAGATGGCCTATGTTGTCTGGAATGGATCACAAGACTTCCAGTCCCATATTTTCTTATAGAACTTAAGCATGGTCAATATGTTTCTCTTAAATAAAAAGAGTTCAGATCTTAAACTGTATTGACATTATGTCACTTATTTGTTTCTACAATGTGTGTCTCTTTCAGCTTGTGCTTCTATGTGTGTGTGCATTAATTTTTGCTTCAAAGTAATGCATATATATGTATTTAGTTGTAACAAAGCTTCCAAATGCAATTTGAAATTTTATTTTATTTTAATAGATCATTTTATTGGGGGCTGTCTACAATTTTTAGCAATTCATACATTAATTGAGCCAGGCACACTTTCACATATATTGCCATCTTCCTTTCAAAAGAATTTATTTCTTCTTAAGCCTTTGGTATCATCTCCTCTTTTTTCCTTCCCTTCCCCACCCTCCAACCCTCCTTAGGTTATTTTTTCTCTTGGTGTATAGTTTAGAGAATTCTATGGCTATTAAGGAGGATTACTTTCTGTGTGGTATACTATATATACCATAAAGAAGATATACAATTAGGCTTTTTCCCAAAATTATGTTGAAATTCAAGCTTTTGATGTTTTTAGTTTTTTTTGAGAAAATTTTGTGGCCAAATAAAATTCACTGCAATCTAGTAGATTCCCAGTCATAGAAACCTTACAGAAAAGAATTGCCCTATTAGATGTTCTGGATTTTATTTTTACTTATTGATTTTTATTTTTATATTGTGAATTGTGCAATGGTTTTCTGAGTGGATCATTGGGTATATTTTGTTTCTGAAATTGTACATTTTAATAGGAGCAGATTTAATAGGTTACCTCCTGGATAGCTGACTTTTCTTTAACAGTACAAATATGTTCTATCGTGCCACCTTGGAAACCTTATCCCCATGATAGTGCAAAATAAACCTGTCAGGACATATTTGAAACAGTATTTAGAAGTTGTTATTCAGATAGCTTTATTCTAGAGAGAATCACTGATCTAGGTTAGACTCGGATGGTTGACTTGACAAGTCTCTGTGACCTGGAGGAGGTTCGGAGTTTCAAGCCTCTCCACCGTTAAGCTCTTGTTCTGCTCCCAAGAAAGATTTCAGAAGGACAAAAATCAAGAATCAAAGGAAAAGGTTTTCACAGAAAGAGTACATTTATTGAAAGAGGTTATTTTGGCAAAGAAATCCTAAGGGCCCTTAGTTAGTTTAAAAGATCAAACAATGCGTAGCTGAACCTTATGATCTGCTAATGGTAGACTTCCCACCATCCGCTGGCTTTCCGGTGGTTCTTCTACTATTAACTATTAGTCTTCTGTAGTAACCCTCCTCTTATTTTGGGTGTGTATATTAATCACCCCACTGCCCCAGTAACCCAGATGTCATGTTGTGTTGTCATCTCAGAACAAAACTCAATAGTCTATTCAGTCATTGGGAAGGTTGTGTGAACTTCCTGTCTTTCTTTCCCCAGTCATTTCATTATCTCTAAGATCTCTGGTCTTTTCCATTGATAAAGAAAGATGACTTAGTCTGTATTTCACCTTTCTTCATGCCAGAAAGTTTTATGTGAAAGCCTGTCCCCATCTCTTTTGTATTTAAGATTCCTGAAAACTTCTTTTCAATTATCACCTCTTCTCCTCTTTCCAGTCTAATACTTTCTAGAAAATTAGACTACAGAGACCTGCTCTTTGGGCGAAATAGTAAATATACAACCACTGAAAGGTAAACACATTGCCTACAAGTAACAGCTTTGTTTTACTTAAAGTTGTTTATAGCTAATCCCCAAAGTAGAAGATAGAGTTGAACTCACTATGTCTAAAGGATTCATTGCCCCAAATTATAGTAATATAAAACAACCATTATTTTGTGCAATGATTCTGAATGTCAGGAATTCAGGATGGTAGGAATGCCCCAAAGTGTGGAACTTCAGCTGGAAATCTTGGAATACTGGCCACGAGAATTATCTAAAGATTCATTCATTTACAAGAGTTTAAAATACAGAAAACTGGTGTTTGCTTATTGGGGTCATCAGCATTCTTTCTGTATAAAAGTCTATAGAAAATGTGGACCTTCTTAAAACATGGTGCTGCATTTCAAAATCCTGTGTCCTCAAGAAAAGCTAGATCCAGAGGGAGGATTTTTTAAACCTTAAAACATACACCGTGTCACTTTTGCCACAACCTATTTATATAGACAAAGTCCAATAATTCTGCCCAAGGTTATGAAGAAGATACAATGGATTACATTTCTGGGTAGATAGATACGAAAGCTGGGAAGATTAAGGATAATGGGGATTGTCTCCATCAAATACCTATGCTAAACTAGCCATACCACAATAAAGGGTTGGAAAGAAATCATGCATATATTAGACACCTATGGGGAGGATCCCAAACTAGAGGTGTTAGGTAGCTGGCTTAGAGACAGCTATGCCTACAAAAGCCCCCACAAAGTGGATTGGAAAGATGATATCAGGACCTATGAAGACCCCAAACTGAGCATGCTCATTCTCAAGCTTCAGCCAGGTGGGAGGTACACCTGGCCACCCAAACCAGATCCAGGCTCATGACATCACCCAGGTGGGCTTAACTTAGCCAATGAAGGCCACCAATTCCTTGAAACACACCTGCCTCCAGCCAGGGGTGGGCCAGAATAAAGGTTGAGAACTTGCCCTCTTGTCCCCTCACCCTCTTGCCTCTTGCCCCTTTGACCACTCAGTCCCAGGGAACCCCTCCCCCCTGCTGCAGCTGCTCCGCCTCCTTTCTGCACATGGGAGATCAGGCCCATTTGTGAACCCTTTTGAGATGACGAAGCCTGAAACTTGTCCTGTCCTTCATAAAAAACCCTCATGGATTATAAAATGGGCTTCGGTGTGAATTCTTTCAGCATGTGAAGCAAAGAATCCAGATATAACCCACTCCAGAAACCTAACATCATGTAGGAGGGGATGATTAGCGATAAGAGAGATAGGAGATAGGAGGGGATAAATGGAGATAGGAGGGGATAAACAGCACAGCCTGAGGACAGGCCACTTTTTCAGATCGAGTTCTCCTTAAGGTTGAAGGGTGGGATACCGCCTGTGCGCTCTGGGCGCATGGCCCCTGCACTCTCAGGACTCCCTCTCTCTCCTTTTTTTTTTTTTTGGACTCCAGAATCCTCTTTTGGTTCTGTGGACTCATATTGTGGCCATTTTCCATGTGTCTTTTGCACACTTCTCCTACCAGTGGTATTTTCAACCGTTTGGGAAGTTGACGGATATCCAGAATGAGGATTGTCATCAATCAACATTTCACCTTTTTTGAAGCAACAAAACCAACCATACACTTGAGTTTTTGCAAGAGAGCTGACCTTATAAGGTGTGTTCAGGATCGCAACAAGTTCCGTGGCATTTTTTTTTTCTGAGCAGGAAACAAAAGTTCACAGGGGTATGCTAGTCTCTTAAATTGACCATCACACACACACACACACACACACACACACACACGGAAAAACAAAAAAACAAGGTTGGAATAAAACAATTGCTTTCACTGTGAAAAAAGATCACTGTGACCAGAGAGGCCATTCCCTGACAAAGTCACTGGGTGCACTAACGGACCTAGCAGAAAAAATGAGCACTACAAAAGCTCCACCCAGCAGAGTGTTTCCTGTTTGGGGGGTATATACCCTCATACAAGAGGGATTATTATAAATACATGTAGGAGAGAAAAAAGTGCAATTAAAATAAGACAGGAAAATTCTTTTAAAAATACAATTTGACAAAAGTGATTGTTAAGGATAAGGATTCAGAATATGAAATGATATATATTAAAACGATAGGCATTATTATAAATATGCAAGGGCTTCTTGCGCAAAAAATAGAAAATTAAAACAAAATCTTTAGAACCAGATAGTTAAGAGATAATTTCTATGAAACTCGTGTAGAAAACAATGTAGATATTATAAAGTCACTTTCAAAAAGGACAGCAGGAAGAAATCTAAAATTATTGTATGGGTTTAATATTAGTATACTGCAAAAATATATATTACAAGAAAAATAATGGCAGACATCTTCAATGTTTATATGTTCAAAGTCTTTTAATAAATAAATGTACAACAGCTTTAAATCAGAAATAGATAAAATTATCATAGAGCATAACCAAGTGGTTGTTAACTGTGAAATAAAGACTAGTAAATTTTCATAACCAGTGAATATTTAATCTACCATACTAATATAATAATAAATTAAAATGTGTTATCACATATTTATAAAATATTGGAAAATTTTAATATGTAGTCCTGATTATAAGAGCAAAGCCAAAGAAAGAAGTCTAAAAATAGTTTCTAGATATGTTATCATGGTTTGATCAAATTTTGTTAATTACTGCTTCAAAGAAAACATTCCACTTACTCAAATATTAGAAACAAGAAATGATATTTACACTCTTCCTGTTTCTATTAAGTATTATAAAGATTAATCTAGCTGGAACAAAAAGACAAGAAAAAGAAGTAAAAGTTATACTGAATGGAAAATTCATAAAATGGCTTCATTACTGATAACAGAAGCCACACAAAAAAGTATAAGGAATATTAACTAAATAATAAACTATTAAGATTAAATCAACATGTAAATTTATCACTTTTTCAGATTCTTTGTTTCCTCAACTTTGTCAATTTTTTACACAAAATATTTCAGCATTTTCATATATTAATTTATTTTTAATATATCTAAAGAAAATTTGAATTGACCCTATTCAGTGATACCTTAGTTTTTGTAACATAAATATATATATATTTTTTATCTAGCATAAAAATACTTTTATTAGTCATTGTCTATTTAGTTTTACTTTATGCTCTCACTGATCATTTTATTAAACAAAACCAAAATGTTGAACACTTTCCTGTTTGGATGAATTAGGGACACTGTGTATGTATACATGGATGTGTACATTAACCCTCCAGGAGCAGTGACTATGCAATGATTTATGAGTTGGACCACCAACCACAAAGTCAGAAGTTGGAAACCACCAGCTCCTCTGAGGGATAAGTGTGAAATTGTCTGCTTCTGTAATAATTTACAACTTCTGAAACCCACAGAGGCAGTCCTACTTTGTCCTTTGACTGACTAGGTATTTGAATTCACTCTGTGGCTGTAAGTTTAGCTTTTTGATTGAGGTCAAACCTCATTGGAGAATGTACAGTATGCCTTCCTTATGAAATGTCTCAATCGCTGCTGAATAGTGCTAGAGAGAAAATAACTGCAGAGGGAAGATCGATGACAAAAACATGGAGTTGTCTGTTGCATAGAAGAGTAATTCATATATTGAAAGGACCATGGACAACCAAAAGGACAAACCTCTATGTCTTAGAAGAAGTAAGACCAGTGCCCTTCTTAGAGGAACAAATGGTGAAATGGCATCTTACATACATTGGACAGGTTGTCAGGAGAGATCAGCCTCTGAGAATCACTTGATGCTCGGTAAAACAGAGGGGTAGAAAAAAAAGAGCATGACTTCATTCAACAAGATGACTTCACGCAGTGGGCTACATCACTGGGCTCAGACCTAAGGACTATTGCGAGGAGGTGTCGGACCAGGCAGTGTCATATTTTGTTGTTCATGGGGCACCTAACAGAAGCAGCAACAATTACTATAAGACAAGGCACAGTACATTTTTCTAGCAATAAAATATGAGTAGGGTATTAAATGTACAGAATAATAATTGAAGCAATCTATAAGTACACTTATAAGTAAACATTTCAGGCATCTACCCATAAGAACAATAATCACTCATAGTTAAATACTTTGATTTTGACTGACAGCCATTAAATATTTATCCAGAAATAATTTCTCTAATAGCCTGGTGAAAAAAACAGAGGATCATAAGGGGAGACTAAACCTATTGTCATTCTCATTAAGATGTCACTCCTCAGAGTGTAGACAGCTATTAGCTACAAGCCTATATGAAACTATTAGTCCTTGAAGTTTTATTCTTGGACAGGTGCCACCGATCTCCCTTGGCTATTTGTCCCTGAAGATGGCTGTATATGGCACTCCGAACAGTCCTCAGTGTATAAGGTGCCCTGGAATGATGAAGGTGAGAGGCCAGGGATGCAATGATTGTTTTTATTCATACTAGCTCATAGGTAATTGTGGAAAACAATTTCTTGCCAATTGCATTTTTGACGGGAACTGAAGAAAATTTGGAGGCTGATTTATTTTGTCACAGGAAAAAATGCAGGCACAAAAATGCAAAATTAATTTAAGTGAAAGGAAAGTATTGTACCACAGAACTATTCTTTTTCTTAAATATTTTTCACATTTTATTTGAAAGAAACATTTGGGTTTGACAAAATTTTAGGTAGCTGATATAGGAAAAGAAATATTTCACCACTTTTGACTCATGGTAAGTATAATTTTCAAAATTAAAGTCAAATCAAACAGCTGTAATCATTCAGTGATTTAGTGCTGGGTGATAGGACAATTTCAACAGTGAGAATCCACCATTTTCTCAAGCAGGATAAAGATATGTCTGTTTCTATAAAAATTTTTAGCCTTGAAAAATTTTGGAGCCGTTGCCTGTCTGATATGAGTTATAATGAACACAATTGCAATGGGGCTTTGTTTGGCTTGGGACAAATCAAACGAAATGTAGACAGTGTAAAAACAGTGAACTTTTTTTAAAAAGTTTGTGAAAAATGTAATTAACTGCTAATTTCCTTTCCATGAATTTTTGGAAATGACACTGCTATCCATATAAATTGATGAAATGAATACCACTTAGTGATGCTCATGATTTGGTTCTATATCTTTAGAAACACACTGAATTTGAATAGCAAAATAAAAAACATAAAATGCCTTCTGGAGATGAATGATCTCGTCATAATTTTAATCCAACTCATTGAAGACTCCAGTCATTGAAATTTTGTCAGTATTGTTGAATACATTTATAACAAAAAGACAGTATATGATACATTAAAATTATGCTTCCAGAATTGCTTACTATATGACCAAATTTTTTGTTGGGTTTCTGAAATGTATTGTGGTAAAGAAAATTGTATTAAAGAATTCATTTCAGAATAAACCTAACATCCTGGATTTATAAGGTTGGTATTTACTAGGTTTGACATTGAATAAAAAAACAAAAAATCTTTGCCAATTAATTTCTTTCTATGTAAAATGCTGCAACAATAATATCTATGATATATTTCTTAAGGATTGTGTTAAGAGGAAAAGTTCTACTTCTACAATACATAATATTGTTAGTTTTTATTACAATATGCTTTAATTAAAATTTTTGAGATCATTTCTATATGAGAGTTAAATAAAAAAAATTTGCTCGTAAAATTATGTAAGCATTCTTTATTATCAATTTCTAGAAACACAAAATAATGTAAGCCATTCTTTATTACCAACTTCTAGAAATGCAAAATTATGCTTTTTCAAAGGCAATGTCATTTGGATAGGAGCCTTCAGGGTATAATGAGTTATACGTCAGGCTATTGATGGCAAGGTCTGCAGTCAAAACCCACCAGCTATTCCGTAGGGAAAAGAAGTTATCTGCTCCCATAAAGACTGGCTGTCTTAGACGCTCACAATGAGGTCTACATTTTTCCCCTTTGAGGCTTTTAAGAGTCAAAATTTATTAGATGTCTCTGAATGTAAGCTTGAGGCCATATGTATAAACAATAAACTGTATTAAGTTACTGATTCTAAATAATGGTCTTTTTCTATAGTTCAGGGAAGTCACAAACAATGGGTAGAAGGAACAGCACGAACGTATCTTACTTCATCTTTGTGGGACTGACGGACTCTGAAGAGGTCGGGCTGGCCCTCTTTCACCTGTTTCTCCTGATCTACCTAGTGACTGTGCTGGGGAACGCAGGGATGATCCTCGTCATCCGCCTGGACCTCCAGCTGCACACACCCATGTATTTCTTCCTCAGTCACCTCTCATTCATCGATCTCAGCTACTCATCAGTCATCACCCCAAAAACCTTAGAAAACTTAATAACTTCCACGAAACCCATTTCATTTGGAGGATGCTTTGCGCAGATGTATTTTTTTATCTTCTTGGGTGCCACAGAATGCTTTCTTCTCGCTTCAATGGCCTATGATCGCTATGTAGCAATCTGCAAACCTCTACAATACCCAGTCATTATGTCTCCATCTCTCTGTCGCTTCCTTGTCACTGTATCCTATATGATTGGCTTTAGTGATTCATTTATCAATGTACTTTGCATGAACACTTTGCATTTCTGTGGCTCCAATGTCGTGCATCACTTTTTCTGTGACACCAGCCCCATTTTAGCCCTGTCCTGCACGGACACACGTGGGGTTGAGACAATGATATTCATTGTTGCTGGCTCCACCTTAGTGGCTTCTCTTATCACAATCTCTTCTTCCTATGCCTCCATTCTCTCTACTATCCTGAAAATCAGTTCCACATCTGGGAAGCAGAAAGCCTTCTCTACCTGTGCCTCCCATCTGTTGGGAGTCACCATCTTCTATGGCACTATGATTTTCACTTATTTAAAGCCAAGTCAGTCCTACTCCTTGGGAAAGGACCAAGTGGCCTCACTGTTTTACACTATTGTGATCCCCATGCTGAACCCGCTCATTTATAGTCTGAGGAACAAAGAAGTGAAGAATGCTGTCATTAGAATTATGCAGAAGAGGGAGAGTGCCAGGCATTTAAGATGACAGTGATGTCATGAATCTCTTATTTCCTTTCTTTACCCTCCATTGATTATTTTTGTCTACCTAAAAGCAATTTAATCTATCATTAGTCTCTATTGCCTCATTTTTTCTTGACTCTGTACAATCTTGGACATATCTGGAATCCTTTAATTTATTTTTGAAATCCACGTGTAATGAGGAACTGTGAAATATGAAGTAGACTTGTGATTTCAATGATTTGGGGAAATTAATGTGAAAAATAAAAAAATGTGGTATTATATTTAAATTATATTTTACCAACCTCTATTTATCCAATTTCAGAAGATTTGTGGCATCAGGATAAAAATTGGTTCAATCATTCTACGCATTATACAAAGGAAAAAGCTAGAGTGATTACTAATATATGGCATTAATGTAGCTGGAATACATACATCTTTATAATATTTAAGGAGTCTTGATTTCAGAGGAGAAAGATAGGTTTTATGCTCCCCTAAAAAAGGTAGAGTTTCAGAAATTCACAGGTAGTTCTATACTGAAAGGGTAGGCTCATTGTTAGTGAGTTTGGCTTTTTGGCTTGAGAAATTCAGTAGTTCAAATGGTCAGTTTCATATCCACAAGGAGCTCCAGAGGAGATAGACCTGACAGTTGGTTTCCTAGAGAGTTATAGGCTTCAATACCCTATAAGGCACTTCTTGGAGAGATGACAATAGATTAGAATGGCAAACTTGATTTGAACAGTGAAAGTGAGTCACTTGGCCAGGTAGTTAGGATAGGGATCTCAGGGTTGTCTCTCCCATCTCCGCACAGTTTACCATGTGTAGATGCACAGTCCCATGAGGTTGTCCATGTCCATAGGTGAGCCCCAGTGTGGTACACACGGTTTGGCATGCTTCCCTGAAATAGCATGTACATCTTTGAGACTGCAAAACCTGAAACTTCCCCTGTCCTTCTCAAAAACTCACTTGTATTACAAACCAGGCTTCCTTTGATACACTTTGAATTTGTGCTGGTTTTCAATATTTTCTGTTTTTGTTTATATTGGGATTTAGTTCAAATAAGTTTTGTCATTGTGTGTACCCTTCTTGAATCTTTGTTATGTGTTTTTCTGTTAATCCACATAGGAAACTGAGTATTGATGAAACTATAGAGACAGCAATTAGAATAAGGGTTCCTGGGGTGGGGGGTGGGGGGATAGTGAAGGTAGTTGGACAGAGGTAGGCGTAAAGGGAACTAATGTCAAAAATTTCAAGAAGGAAAAAATATTGTGGAGCTGATTTTGGTAGAACTTGTACATACTGCTTGATGTGATGGAACTATACACAATGATATGTCTGGGTTAATTCTTAATAAAATGGCTTGTTAAATAAAGAGTAGCTATAAGTTTGAATCCATGTAAGACATTGATTTTGCTTGTAATATTTTGAATAAAATATTTTTGCTATGAAGAATAGTCTCTGGTGCTTCCCATTTATTCTGGTTAAATAAATTGATACACAAGTGAATAGTTGGAAGGAAAACAGAAATAGTATTTAGCTCTTAATATTTTTGGATGTGTAATGAAAAAGGTATCACAACAAAGTTGCACTACACTTGTGGCAGCAGCCCATTCTGACTCACTGCAACTCCACAGGAAAGGGTACACCCGCCCTTTGAGTTTTCAGGAATATTTAAGGAGTGGAAATCTTCATATTTATCCTGTAAGTTATAAAATTAAGCAAAGAAAAGTGGCATGGATTAGCATTAAAGAAAACAAGCATGGAGAATATTGAAAATTATTCAAGGATATTAAATATCCTAATAATTCTTGAGAGATTTATTCACATTTTTCTAGGTGATAGGGCTATGTAAAAGACCATTATATATAAATATATAGAATAAAGACTTATTATGATTATAATATGTAAATATATGAACTACATTTGCATGTTTTAGATATGAACATACTACATTCATAGCCAAAATTGCATATTTTCTAGCATCTTCCAGTTGCTTCTTTTCGGTATTCTGTTTGTTAAGTCCTTTGGCAATTAAAATTTCAAAGTGAGTACTTTCTTAATATTTAGACAAAATAAGAAATTTCCTTTAAAATATTCTGGTGCTTAAAATACTGTTAAGTCAGACTAAAGGACTACACACTGTGTTAAGTACTTAGTGTTAACTGGCAAAAGTCTCTCTTTCTGTGATGTCAACAATAAACTGAATTTGTGTTTATCTCAACAACTCACTGTTTTCACTGTCATTGTCATGGACTTGTTATGGTCTTTAAAATAAATTGTACAAAAGAAATTTTTTAAACATAAGATTAAATGTGCAATTTGTTTTAAAATTGTCAATATAGAAAAACTGGCAAGTGCAGATTTATTATTTCAAGATTAGAGCATCCCATTCATTTTTGGTCCCTTTTAAAGCATCCCCCTATATATTCTAAAACTGCAGGTTGGAATTTCTATGCTACACAGAATATATCCAAGATATATTCTACACAGATAATATCCAAGACAGAGCTTTGTTTCACTTTCTACATATCAAAATTTTAAAATGTCTATTTATATATACATATTTAATGTTAGTGGAAAATGCAATTATAAATCAATGGAATATTTCCATAATCTATTTGAATTCCCTTAGTATTTGATTTAGATTGAGTAAAATGATGATTTTTTTATGTTGAGGTTTTCTTTGTAATATTGGATTTTTCCATATATATTAACATTTTTCTTTGAATATTTAAAATAAACATATACCTCTGTGACATGACTAATTATGCAACTCTTTAATGGACAATTTAGCATTTGAATTCCATCTAGTAGGCTGCAACTATGTAAGCAACACTTTGTAATGTGACTTGTTATGTGCTAAATCACATTTACTACACTCACAAGTGTTTAAAAATTCAGCACATAACTTTAACATATCTAAAAATAGCAGGCTTCATTGATAGTTGTATGCCACTGCTATAAAATCTTCAAAGGTGCTGTTAGAGGTCAGTGTGACATTCTTAGTGTCAGATAAATTTCTGCAGTCAGTCCAAGATAATCATTTACCTCTAGTTAGTTAAAGAGAAAATATAATGGAAAATGAAACTTATTAGATTCTATGATGTTTCTGATTAGAGAAACTCTATTAATCACAATATAGGCTGTACTACAATAACCACGTGATTCAAAATCAGGTCCTCAATGAAAAGAAGCATATATCTGTGTAGACTGTGTGTGGCTTAGTTATCTGTGGTTTCTGCATGGCTCTTAGCCACAACCCCAAGAAGATAAAAAAAAAATAGATGATAGGAGACCACTCATATGCTACTTAGTACTTATTGCAGTCTGAATAGTAAGAGAAAAGGCAGAGTAGCTGATGTCTTTCTCAAAAAACAGCTGCTAGCTGCCCATATCACTTTTATGCATTTGCCCCAGCACATACGAATCAAGTCAGAGTACTGTTGCTATGATTCCAGTCTCTAGGTGCACAAGTTTATTCCAAGCTAAAAGTATTCAAACATTTCTATATGATGATGGGGTGGTTGCTGATGCATTGTTTTAGAATAAATTAGTGTTACTCTTCTTAGGATGCCTTCTGAAAGAGTATTATTTTTAGTTATAAATAAAAATGATGTTAATATCAAATTTTATTTTTATTCACTGTGCTAGTGGTAGTAGGAAGCTCAGCTTGCTCATGGAGAGCTGCTGCTGGATTTGAACCGCCAACCCTGTGGGCCACAGTCCAGCACACAACCACTGTGCCACTGGGGCTTAGCTAATACCAAATTTTAAAAAGAGGGGACATATTCCAAAATCATTGAAGCTTAACAAAAAAATTATAGAAAATATGCCCACAAAAAGATATGTAGAAGATTATATAATTACCTTCTGTGGGAAACTAGGAACTTCTTGTGTGGCTAAAGCCTACACTCATCGATGATATAAACACTAAAGTGAATGTATAATGTGTGTCAGTATTTTCCATTTTAAGTCAATATCTTGGCTTTAACAAGCTTTTATCTTCAAGAGTTTCCATAGTGTTTTGAAAAAGGCTCCTAGCCAAAGAGCTGATCTTTCCATTAATCGTATACAGCAGCTTGAAAATAATGAAGATTATTTTTCAGAAAAAAATTATATTTAACCACAAGTCTTCCAAGCAGTATAGTTAAGACAGCACCTTTCAATCAAAGCCATGGATTCCCAAGATATCTACTGGACCAGTTAGAGGTATAAAATGTTAGCTGACAAGGTGATGGTTATATTTGGAATTCCCAAGAACTTCTTGGAGGACACAAGACAGTCATAAGAACTAATGAGGAAGAAGTATTATACAAATTTTAGATTGCACTAGTAAGCAAAAGGTCAGGAAAGTTGTATTTGTGAAAATGTTCCCATTTCATGTGTAAGGCATAGTCTTTGAGGATAGCAAAGGCTGTCCTATGAGTATTTCATACCCCATTCATTCTTTTTTTTTCTTTTTTTTTCATACCCCATTCATTCTTACCCCATCCAACTTATGGACTTGATCTGTGCCCTACAGACCTGCTTTTGGTTCAAAGTTTTAACAACATTAAAAAGCATTAACATCTGGGTCCCTTAAAGATACCAAACCTGTGGAATTCATGTTGTGTATATTAAAGAGTTTTAAAGCCAACTTGAAGGGCTACAGAGATGAAAACATCACCTTCATAAATATATAGCATAGTAGAGGACATGTCAAAAAACGATAGTATCTTCTTTTGAGATTTATGTTAGATAAAAATTTATATTGTATTATGGCAGTATTTTCAGACTTACCCTTATAATTGTATGTGTTGACATTACCCTCTAAGCTCAAATTTCTATCTTGAATTTAACTTGCCTTATATTACTGTGGTAGTTACATAGTCTGGTGTCAATTTGACGATTAAGAGTGTAGGGATGGGGGTCTAGTCTGTCAATCCATAGATAACCAATTAGACCTCTGTATGGGCATGACTTTCTCCTGAGAAACCTGTTTTTATTTTCTCATTGGAGGTAAGACTCTCTGCTCACTTCCTTGGAGATGCTCTACTGACAAGACTGACTTCCTGCAAGACATTCCTGGGGAGAAGCCACATGGACCTACCCTAATGCAGCCCTGAGCACAGGAGAAACCCTGCCAGTGCTGAGATGCTTACACTGCCACTAGATCCAAAGACTTTCTACCCATTGGCCTGTGACCATCCTGCATTCAGCATCACTCACTGCATGTATTTCATGAGTCTGTAGAGGACTTCATAGATTGGTATTGGATATATGGGCTAAGATTGCACTTATGGACTTAATTTGGACTGGACTGTGATGTTTTCTCATTACTCAATTGTTATTGTATATAAACTTCTTTCTTATACACATATGTGTGTTTATGACTTTTTTTCCTCTCAAATGCCTGGAGTGACACAGATACCTTTGGATCTACTCCTTTGATCGGACTATAATGTGTAGAGTCTTAGCAGGGCTAAAACTAGTGTATTGATTACAGAAAGCAACTAAAATATATTGTTTGGAATAAACCCATTCATGTAGTATCTGAAACTCTAATAGCAATAGATATACTGTTCGTCTGTCAGTTTGTTATACTAAGGTGACTTACTTGTTGCTATTAATCTGGAAGCTATGTTGCCTGTCACCCATGGTATGCAGGATTGTTCAGAGCTTCCAGATGAACCCAGACTAGGAAAAAGGAAGAGAATGTCTACTTTGGAAAGATTACCCTATGAAAACTTAGCTTCAACAGAGTGTGATGAACATGAAGATGATGAGTGCCTCAGGATGAAGGACACTCAAAATGGAAGATTGGTGCCTCAAAATAGTGTCAACTTTAATGATGTTGCTGCAGGAGAGTTTTGGATACCATCATTTGCTAATAAGATATGACTCAAAATGAGAAGAAATATTTACAAAGATGCATTATCATTAGAATATGGAATTCTAATTCCATTGTGTGAATTTAGAAAAAGTGGAAAGTTATCAAACAAAGAAATGGAAAAAATAATGATCTGTGTCTTTTGGATTCATGAGGCAGAATGCAGTGATCTTGATCACTTTCCTTTGTAATTTCCATGTAATCTTTATGAGGCGAGAAATAGCAAATTGAACATGATGAAAAATAAAGCATTCTTTTTCAAGATCTATCTTAAAGTATAATGTTAATGTTTTCTGTGATCACATAAGATCCATACGAATATATTGAAGACCATGGAAGTGAAGAGGACTTGAAGAACTTACTGATTAAAAACAAAAACTGAAGTTTAATTATGAATTATACCTCAATGAAAAAGAAACAAATATCCTAACAACTTGACCAATAAACATCAGCATTATTAAAAGAGAAAGAGTGAAATCTCAAGGAGTTAGTTTTACTTGTATCCACAAAGAACATTCATGAAAATATCAATCAAAAATTGAAAGTCAAGATTCAATGGAAAAATCAGCTGTAAAACAGTATTTTAAAGTACTGAAGAGCAGAGGTGTCACTTTGATAGCTAAGCTGGCATGGCTATGATATTTTCAATTACCTCATGTAAATGAAAGTGGGATCATGAAAAAGGAAGACTTGAGAAAAATCTATCTGGATTTTTATTGTACTGTACAAAACTATCAAAATTGTAAGGCATTGTGAGGACAAACAGATCTCTCTGTGAAGAAGTACACCTAGAAGATTCCTTAGAAAGGAGGATGACAAATCTTCTTACCTACTTTGGATATGTTGTCAGAAGTGAATATCCCTTGGAAAAGAATACCAGGCTTGGAATGTAGCAGTCTAGCAAAAAGGAGGAGTATTCACAATGAGATGGACTGACACTGCGGCTGTAATAATAGGTCTAAAGTCCAGAACAATGAGGATGACTGCAGATTGAACAGTGTTTTATTTTTTATCCATAATGTTGATATGAGTAGAAACCAACTCAGCAACTACAAAGATGTATTCCTTGTTTGCTGCTCAGCTCATTGTTAAAGTCACTGTGCCAACCTATCTTTTTGATGGTCTTTGTCACTGCCTTTCTACTTAATGGGCATGGACTGGTTCTTGACAATTCCATTGCTTATTTTCAGACATCGTTCTGGCTGCATTTTCTCTGAGACAATTCCGTGTTCTTCTGACAATCGTTGGCATATTCAATATTCTTTGCCAATACTGTAATTCAAATGCATCCATTATCTGTTGGTTGTGCCTGTTAAATTTCCAGTCTCTACACGCATAGGATGGAGCCCTAATCATGAAGTCGTCACTTATTGGACTCCATATGCATGGCTGACATTTCAAAATCCCCAGCAGCTTCTCTGGAGAGACTTGACTTTCTGCTCCTGTAAGCAGTTGCATTCTAGGACAACCTCGGTGGTCAACTAAAAGTCAGCACTGGCTGGCTAACCCAGTGAGTTTGGTTTTAACATGCAAATGAAACAATTGAAAATACCTTGACTTTGGGAACATGCAACTTTTTCCTTCAAAGTTTTAAAGAGCCAGATTAATATCTCCTTGTGGGTAGGACCTTCTCATGAGGATTCTTTGATCTTTGTCTCACTTGATTCTGCCATCAGAGGAGGTGGGTCACACATTTCCTTTCTGCTTCACATTAGTGTGGACAACCACATGGAACCATGCTGATGGCATCCAGAGCTCTGAAGATGCTTCCATGGACACTGGATCCACAAGACTTTCTACTCATAGTCCTTTGATCTACCTACATTCAGCACCAATGCAAGTGTTGCATTGAGTCTGAAGAGGAATTTATAGACCAGTATTGGGTATATGGGATAAACTGACCTGTTCTGGGATGGGATGCTTCCTTAATACACAATTCCTCTTTGATATAAAGCTTTCTCTTACACATGTGTGAGTGCCTCTGGATTTGAGCTGTGAGCATCTGTGTGGTCATTACAATCAATTGTGAATCCTAGCTGACAAGAAAGAGTGTTGTAAAAGATGATGCACCATTAATCCTGGATTCTTATGTTTTCCCAATATAGTGAACTTCAGATTTTCTACTCACTGGGTCTTTTTGCATTCACAAACAGGTTTTATAGTCTTTCTTGACATCCATTTGGAGTTCTTTCTATCTTTCTTTTCTTCCTTTTTGTTTTTTTTTAAATGACCTTTCTTCAGTAATTGTGTGTTTGATATCATCCCACAACTTGTGTGAAATTCATTCATTAGAGTCAAATGTGTCAAATCTATTTTTGAGTTGAATCCTAATTTTAGGTGGGATATATTTTTCAGTTTGTATATTGGCATTTATAGGTTTGTTTTTATGTTCTTCAAGAAACTTTGGTGGCATCATGCTTACATGTTGGGATGTAAACCTCAACGTCAGGAGTTCAAAACCAACAGAAAACTCTGAGGGAGAAAGATGAGCCTTTCTACTTCCACAAAAAATTGCAGTCTATGAAGCTCACATAAGTCGTTCTGCAGTATAATATGGGGTTGCTATGGGTCAGGATTGATTTAATGGCAATGTATTAATAATCTCTTTTCAAATATATATTCTGCTTAATTCTGGTTTATTTTATTGGCTTAAAACTAGCTACAATTGCCATCTGTGACATTGAAAAATGAATTTGTATTCATTAAAGCACTGGTTTTATGAATTATTTTTTGAAAATTCCATGACATGATTTATCACCAATACCATGAATTCTACCCCCCTTCCTAAAGTACAGTGATATGATATCCATTTACCTACAATGAGAAAATGCAGTAAGACAATCATTCATAATTTTATATCAGACCCATAGTGCTAATAATGAAGTTGAATGCTTTATAAACATCTGTAATTGTTAATTACTTAAACTTGCAATAGAGGTATGTTGATTATTACTGGTGAATAGAATGAGCAGTTGGGGGAAAAACGAAACCAAAATACTGTACTTCAGGATAGATTTTAAATTTTTCTTTTGATGCCTAATGTGATGCCAATCCTCATCCATTCTTCATTATTTTGGCATGGAAGACCATATTATTTTCTCATTTAAAAAGGCTAATTCAAGTCTATCGTCGAAAGGCAAGGTGATTAATGGTACCCTGGTGAGGAGAAGTGAGGTGACACCCATTGGGTTAATCAGAACCCAATGAGATGAAGATAATATTTCTGAGCCTGTGAAATGGTGAGTATTGCTATTGACTTTGTGGGCTCCCTATCCTGATTTGATTTGCTTTTTGGTGCAGACTCACAAGGCTCCAACCAGAAGGAAGACTCTCCATGACAAAGAACACACATGTCTCCTCAGAACACTGGGGATAAAAGTGGACAGTATAGAAATTGGAGAAGAAAAATTGATGGGAGAAAGGCAGGAGTGGCTGGGTTACAAACTTTCACAGGTAGAGGAATATGTTTGTAGGAATATGTTTGTAGATTATGCATTAGGTGTTTACATAATTTCAATTAAGTATAGAATACTTTTATTTCATTCAGCTATAGAATATTATGCTTATATGTGACTGACACATGTTGTTTATGAATTTAAGTTTTATCCCCTTACATACAAACATGATTTTTTTTATAGTTTTGCTAATGAATTATGCATAATGCAAGAGTTGCATAAAAGTGTCAACTTGTAATGTGTGGTCTGTGGTAATAAAATGACCTTGGGTCAACTGGAGAGCATTAAGTATGAAGGGATGGACTTTAGCCTGTCAATGAGATAGCAGTGTGAATGGGAGTGGGGTGATGGAGATAACTGGCCCTCCTTAGAATGACCTCCTTTCTCTCTGCATCACATCCTTGTTGACAAGTCACATGGAGCCATGCCACTGGATCCACAAGGCTTTGTGTGCACTGGCCTATGATCTTCGTGTATTTTGCAACATGGCTTGTGCTGTGTCCTGAAGAGGAATTCCTGGCCTAGTATCAGAGCTATGGGCTAATATTCGACTTATGGATTTGATCTGTCCTGAGCTGAGATGTTTTCTTAATACAAAATTACCCTTTGATATAAAGCTCTTTCTTATACATACATGATTGTCGCTGGATTAGCTTGTCCAGTTAATCCCATACAACACAACATTGTTTCCAGTATCTCAGGATAAGCAAGCTACGATAGTATCCAACCTGGTGGACTCATTTCCTTGGCCATCGACTATATCCTGACCCATAACAACCCTATCAGACATGGTAGAATTGCCTCCTGTGGATTTCCCAGATGCCAACTCTTTGGGAGACTATGAAACATCATTATCTTCCCTCAGAGTGACTGCAAGTTTTAAACTACTGGTGACCTTGCCGACTGCTGCATAACCAACACAGTGTCAGGAATCCTGTGGTAGGTACATAATCTTGTATCAATATGAGAGGATGATGAGTGAAGGGATGGACTCTGTGGCTGTCAATCAACATATAACCACTGGGTAGGCATGGCCTTCTCCTGAGGACTCTGGAATTGCAGGATAGCTTTTTTGGAGTTTGAAAACACTTGTCTCTCTCTACTCACTTAGTTCGAGTCCCCTTCTCTCTCCCCAAGGGACCGTCTAAAGAAACATCACATGTCGCTATACCAATGGGAGCCACACGGACCTATCCTGATACTACCAGACCTCTGGATCTGAAAAAACCACATAGAGACCCCTCGTAGTGTTGAGATGCTTACATCCCACTGGATCCAGAAGATTTCCAACACACTGTCCATTGATCTTCCTGCATTCGGCATCATATTCCAAGATAAACTAAAGGACAGGAAGGTTCACCATTCTAATTCATAATAATAATCTATATATTAAATAATAAGCATATGTATATACAGATGTACCCAGGCCCCCAGAAAACATGGAAAAATAACTGCTGGGAAGAACTTTCGTCAGATGCATTTTTCACACTAGGGTAGCGTTGATCAACTTGATCAGAGTTAGTGCCCACCTTGATAACACCTGGGATAGTTCGTTTTCATCACAGTGAGGTTTTTGGTAAAAGCAGTTTTGCTCGAACCTCGTTGTTTTTGATATCTGGTTTAAGGCAACAGTGTGCAGCTGTGAAAATTTGCTCCCTTGCTTGTGATAAATGCTGCAGAAACTGCTGTGACATTGAACACAACTTACAAGAGCAGCAGTTTGGGGAAAACTCACATGTATGCATGGTTTTCTCATTTCAAACAAGGGGAAATGTGGGTTGATGACAAACCAAATTCTGGACACGTGTCAACTTTCCAAATAAATGAAAATGTTGACTTTGTGATGCATTTTGAGTTCCAAGCTCATTCCCCAGATCAGACTATTAATAAAGCTTTCTATTTAGAAGATCTGAAAAGATAGTGTAAGGAGTGTGACCAAAAAATGGGACAAGTTTGTGGTTCGTGGAGGACTGCTTTTGCCACCACAACAATGCACCTGCTCACACAGCCTTCCCAGTGTGCCAGTTTGGGGCGAAAAAAAGAAAAAACCCAAAGCCAGCATGTCTCTCTTGCCCCATGCACCTCACTCACCTGACCTTGTTTTACTGTTTTTTATTCTGTGAATGAAGAAGGATATAAAAAGACAATGGTTTCACCAAGTAGAAGAGTTGAAGATAAAAAATGAGAGAGGTGCTATTAACTGTGTAAACAGATGAGTTTGAAAAATGTTTCTAAGGATGGAAATGCAGATTTGAGAAAACATTAAGTGTAATAGAGTACTTTGAAAGTAACATGGTTTTTTTTTTAAATCAAATTCATAACCTTGAAAACGGTTATATTTTGGTGGGTTCTTCTCATGTACACACATACGCATACACACACATTTCTGCCACAGAAGCTTAACCACAGAAGCTTTTTTTGGGGGGGGCATCACTGCCCTCTGGTGGTCGTGGGCGCTACCCAAAGCTGCTCCTGAGAGCCACCGCTGGATTTGAACTGCCAAGCCTGCAGGCTGCAGTCCTGCATTCAACCATTTATGCCACCGGGGATCAGCCCTGCATTTTTTAAAAGTATGAACCTAAGCATATTTATTGAAAATGTTCTGTATAAAGACTTGAACCATCAACCTGTGCTAATGATTGTGAAAACTTGAAACTCACAATCACATAGAGTACATATTTAAAATAGCACAAAAGTTGCTATCAAATTCAATGCTCATAGCTGACCACTAGATCCAAATAAAACTTTATTATTATGGACTACTATGCACTTCAAGTCGAAGTTTTTCTCCAAAATAATCCATGTTACTCCTAAAATAGTGTCCATTTCACTTGGTGTTACAGGTCAAGCTTGCACATTATTCTAACGTTCATTTTCTCTCAAATTGTTGTTTGTGTGGCATGCCATCAAAATATTCTAACTAATGGTGGAACTATGTCCACTGCTAGGCTTTTTGGCACAGACACAGTCCTTACAATGTTTGAGCCCATTGTTGTGGCGACTATGCTAAGCAGTCTTTGCAAGAATCCTCCTTTATTTTGCTGTTACCAAGTATGATTTCCTTCCCTAGCAATTGGTCTTTCAAAATAACATTGGCAAATTCTATGAGATAAAATTCTGCTACCTTCCCTTTTAACGAACACCCTAGCTATAATTTTTCTGAGCTAAATTTGTTTGTTTCCACCAGTCTGCAATATAGTCAGAAGTCATCACCAAGACCTTGACTCAAAATCACCTCTCCTACTGTACTTCTCCTTATGTGTTGCTTAGCTCACACATGTGCTAGAAGTTACGACGGTTTGTTTCAGCCACACCTTAGTCCTTTCTTTGATGTATTTGCTTTATTTCCCAGTTGATTATTATAGCCACACCCAAGGGCAATTAATAAAGGGAGATAAGAGATAGAAAGAAAAGATAAGAGATACAAAGCTCATGCGCAGGGAGAGGGAAAAGAGGGGAGTCTTGGATGTCTGTTGAGGTGATTTTCACAGGCTAGATCATTGTAAATCTTAGACCACAGATAACATTCCCCTTGGCGAATCAAAATGCTCCAAAATCAGTAAACCCATAACACTCAAACCCACAGTTAGCATTGCCTACTAACTTCTTCATCCATACCCTTGCAAGATTCTAGCATGGACAGAGTAAAAGTGAGTTTATGATTGAACTTCAGGACGGTGACCATTACTGGGATCAGTCGCTTCGTAACCCAGAGACACACATGGGTCAAGTACCCAGCATTGTGTAAGAGCCTCTAGAGAGATCTCTAAGGCAGCTCACTTTGGACCCCATGCCCTGTGATGTTCCCAAATGAACTTTACTTCCCTCTTACTGGAGTGTGGTCTGGAGTCTCTTCTTCAGTTTGAGAGATCAAGAACCCTACACATATAAAAGAAGGTGCGATCATAAAAAAAGACTTACAAGCTAGAGAAGAAAAAGAGGTATTTTGTTCCTGCTTATATAATCTTTAAAAAATTCAATTATGATTCAGAGATATAATAATATATTAAGACAAAGTGAATATAGAAAAATAATTATGTCCTAAATACCAGCAACATGATTAAGAAAAATACTTTATTCTGAGTCCATATTCATGTGTATTTTTAAAATTTCTTTTGCCTTCTTTCTTGAACAAATAATCCTAATAAAAACAGTTCAGCTTTTTCATATTTTCCCCTTGATAATTCAGGAAACATTTGTCCTGGATCACATGATGAGAAATTATACTTTTTATAAATAATAATTTAGATTATGGCATAAAAAATATTTACTTACTTTGGTGTCAATTTCTGTTGTTTCTGTATACACAAACACATACATACATGAAGGTGTATTCTAGGAAAAAAGTAATTATTTTTTCAAAGCTATGCATTTAATTTTTTTTACAAATTGTGTTAGCTGTGCTAGCTAGAGAAACAAATTCATTGACACACATATAAATATAAAAGATAACTTTATATCACAAATTAATTATGCATCAAAAAAGCATCAAACCCAGTTCATATCAAGTGCTTACTTTTGATATTAGCCCAGAAGTCTGATATTAGCCCATGGATTCCAGTTTAGAGTCATCATTGACCAGGGGTGAAAATTCTTGTGGATCCAGAGGCACTGGACGCATTTCAGTGCTGGCATGGATCTCCATGTGGTTCCTCCAGTTCCCGAAGACTTTGGCTGCCATCAGCATAGCTCTATGTGACTGGTCAATAGCATTGTCAACCAGAGAGAAAAGAGAGAGAGAGAGAGAGAGAACCCCACCTCCAGGGAAGAAGAGGGAAGTTCCAGAATCCTCCTGGTGGTGGCTACTTTGTGATCTGATTGACAGACTAGACTCTACCCCTCCATTCTTTTTATCAATTTGACATGAAATTATACAGCTACCATACAGAACAACATTGTTGCCTTCAATGTACTCTCTACTACATTTAATGCATTTCTCAAATTTGTGATTCCATTCTTATAGACATTTTCCAAACTGCTCTGTTTGGATGACTGATAGTACCTCCGCTCTTTTTTTTTTCTTCACTTTTTCTACATCATCAAATCTCTGTCCTTTCATATCTCTTCAGTGACAGAAATAGCAAGAAGTCTCATGGAATGAGATCAGGTTAGTAAGGCCGGGGGGTGGGGGTGGCAAGTGAGGTTGCTGAACACATGCACTCTATGTGTGGTAAAACCACTCACTTATGTGTCACAAATCAGGTCTCTTTTATCACACATTGTTATGCAATCTATTTAGAACCACTAAATAGAGAGCCTGAAGGACAGGCTGACCTGATGGAATGGACTACAAATGCACTACAGAGTCAGTATTTTCATCCACTCAGGAAGTTGACGAACATCCAGAACAAGGTTTGTCATCAATCAAATTTCACCTTTTTGGAGCAAGAAAACCAATCGTATACAGTTTGTTCCCTTAGTGTTGACCTGGAAAGATGTGTTCAAATGCTACAGTTTCTGCAGAAAAGGAAACAAAAGTTCCCAGCCACACACTGTTCTGTTAAATTGGCCATCCCCCCCCCACCCCCCAAAAAAAAGTTGAAGCGAAATTGCTCTTATGAAAAAAAGCACTGTGACCAATGAGATCCTTCCCAGGTGACACCACTGGGTTCACTAACTCAGAGAGAATTGCTCGATGTTTTCCGGGTGGAAGAAATGCTTATCATGAAAACTCTGCTCGGTCCAGTGCAATTCTGGTTTTGTTTCAGTTCCCTCTTATGAATTTCCAATTTCACAGGATAGTACAATTGTGAAACTATTTGCAAAATTTTCTGTGGAGATGAATTAGGTGAAAAGATATGGCCTTCTATTCCCATAAAGAGTTACCATTTGGGGCAGTGCTCCCCTCTCCTATAGGCCTGTTATGGGTCAACTTCAACTCTCTGGCAGTGCAAGAGAGGCCTGAATGAAGCACCCACACCTGGCAGTCATCGACGTTCCTCAGTGTCCTCACATCTGCTGGTGAATACGTTGTTGGGAAGGCAGCTACCAGGTACCACTCAGATGCTCACTGCCATCAAGTCGATTGGGTCTGACACTAGTCCCTAAGTCCCTCTTCAGACATAGGAGTCATGTGCGATGGTGCAGAGTACAGGAAGATCACAAGTCATTGGGGGCAGAGTCATGTGGAACCAAGGTCTGTGAAGATATGGCAGGGTGGCCAGCAAGCAACTCTCAGGGTGGCCAGCAAGCAGGAAGGGGGGGGGGGGGAGGATAAAGGATGGAGGGGAACACAGGGCCTTCCTTAGAGAAGGTCACACCCCAAGGAGATTGCATCATGTCTTATGAATCGTTTGAGTGTTTGATTCCAGTCTCACAAGTAAAACAGCTTCAAGTTGATAAGAAATTATGTAAGTATCACACATGTATTTTACAGAAGGGTCATGGAACATAAAACAAGGTATATCTTAAGTCCTTAGTAATAAAATGAGGATGAGACACTGAGTACATAGTATAATATTGATGCACAAGTATATATAGAACTAGGCATTTTACAAAAAAAGAAAAGTAAATGAAAGAAGTCATGAAAAAATAAACAGTGCCGAGAACTAATGAGACAGTTTTTCGATTAGTAGTTTCTTTGAGTAATTTCAGGGGAAGTTGGGGGGCATGATTTGCTAAGAATAATGAGTACAAGAATGAAGAAATGTTTTAAGATTTATTTTGGTGATGGATGCCCAAAACTTTAAAAAATAAGTAATTGCATGAAGTGCATGAAGTATGCATCATGTGTTCATGAAAATGTTGAAATAAATGATTTGTATTATTTCTACATTCTTCCAGTTTTGCAGGGCTGTCATTTATTAAATAAACGTGTTATCCCTATTATAATATACTTTAAGACAGAATATATAATTCAATATAAAAATGCCCTACTCTACCAGGCCAGCTGGCTACTTTTTAACCTTTAACTTACAAAGTAATTTTAAATTTCTCAAGAAATAGCATCTCCAGCTTCCTAAAAAAAGTGTAGAGGACTCTAAAGGATGACAACATCATCATCTCCTCATTATGTTGCTCCCAAGGGAGTCAACAACTCTTACAAACCTCACATGAATTCATTAATCCTTGAACTTTTCTCCCTGGAAACGTGCCTACAAATCCCCTTGGAAATTAGTCCTCTGGGATGACTGACATTGCATTATCCCCTACCCCCCAGTAAAAGAGACACCCTGGAATGACTAGGTGATAAGCAAAGGGTTCTCTGTTGTGTTTGTGTTCCTAGTAGCTTCCAGATATTTTTTCTGATATATAATTTCCATATTCACTTCATAATTGACAAGAAACAGAGGAAAACTTTAAAATCACTTTCTTTTACTGTAGGGGGAAAATGTCTGCTCACAAATTTGAAAATAATTCATCAGAAAGGTGCATAATATTACAGCACAGAAATTGTTGTCACCTGAAATATTTTAAGTATTTTATTTTGAAGAAAACATTGAGATTTATCAAACTCTAAACAGGTTATATTGGATTAGCCTTGTGTTCACCAGCTTTGACACAAGGTAAGTATTGTTTTCTAAATTACAGTGTTTTAACAGCACAAGATTTTTTTTGAAATACCAAATAATTTATACAAACAAAAATCACTGTAAAGTCAATAAAGCAAAATATAAACTTTTATTTCTTCCAGTTTAGAAAAAATATATACTATGGGTAGAAGGAACAACACCAACGTGCCAGACTTCATCCTCACAGGACTGACAGACTCTGAAGAGGTCGGGCTGGTCCTCTTTCATCTGTTTCTCCTGATCTACCTGCTGACTGTGCTGGGGAACACAGGGATGATCCTCATCATCCGCCTGGACCTCCAGCTGCACACGCCCATGTATTTCTTCCTCAGTCACCTCTCATTCATCGATCTCAGCTACTCATCAGTCATCACCCCCAAAACCTTAGAAAATCTAATGATTTCCACCAAGCATATTTCCTTTGTAGGCTGTTTTGTTCAAATGTATTTTTTTATCTTCTTAGGTGTCACAGAATGCCTTCTTCTCATTTCTATGTCCTATGACCGCTATGTAGCGATCTGCAAACCGCTACAATACCCAGTCATTATGTCCACATCCCTCTGCCGCTCTCTCATCACTGTATGCTACTTGATTGGCTTTAGTGATTCCTGTATTACTGTGCTTGGCATTTACACTTTGCATTTCTGCAATTCCAATGTGATTCATCATTTTTTCTGTGATGTCACTCCTATTATAGCTCTCTCCTGCACGGACACACATGAAGTTGAGTTCACAATATTCATCCTTTCTGGATCCACCCTATTGGTGTCTATTATCACAATTGGTGTGTCTTATGCTTCTATTCTCTCTACAATCCTGAAAATCAAATCCACATCGGGGAAGCAAAAGACCTTCTCTACCTGTGCCTCTCACCTGCTGGGAGTCACCATTTTCTATGGCACTATGATTTTCACGTACTTGAAGCCACGGAGCTCCTACTCCTTGGGAAAGGACCAAGTGGCCTCTGTGTTTTACACTATTGTGATCCCCATGCTGAACCCACTCATTTACAGTCTGAGGAACAAAGAAGTGAAAAATGCTGTTGTTAGACTTCTTCTGAAGAGACAGAGCACCAGTTCCTTAAGATGACAGTATTGTAAGTACTAAACCTCAAGATTCTTTTTGTTATACTAGGAATTTCTTAGGTCTTCCTCTATTAAAACCATTTGGTCTTTAATATTCTGTCATGGTTAGCAACTAAGTTATCACTTTGGTCCAATTATAACAGTTTCTCATCATTTTTAATACAAATATTTTAAATTAGGAGGGGTTCTTATATTTCAGATCTTCTACTTAGTGTTCAACAGGGTAACAAACCCCTCATTTAGATGAGTTATACAGAGGAGTATAGTGCATGGGTTACCAGCAATTGTTTTACAATGTTTACAATTTGATACTCCAGCTGTACATTCTGAGTCAGTTATTATTCTATATGGTTCTTAGAAGTCACTTACTCTGTCACCCTCCATTCTCTAGCCTGTGAGCAGTACATATTAGCTTGTCCCTAAATTGACAGTGACAGTAAATCTCACCAAAGTAGGGAATTTAAAGTGGTACCAGTAAATGTTGCTTCTCACATCTGGGAAATGTTTGAGAAGCTCTGGTGGGGTAGCAGTTAGAACAGTCAGCTTGCAACCAAATGCTCAGCCATTTGAACCTGCCAGCTGCTCCTGGGGAAAAGGATGTAGCATTTACTTCATTATAGATTTATGGAAATTATATGAGATAATTCTGTCTTGTCTTATAATATCACTATTAGTTGGGATTGATTTGGAGGCTGAGAGTAGGGTTGAAATATTTTTAATAGACAATATCCTTTGCAATGAAGGATATACTCTGATGGTTTTATAAATAATTTGGGAGTAAACTAGCGCATACCCACACACACTATTTAAAAATGAAATATGAACAATAATAAGGAAAGCTCAAACTCTTCATCATTTTGGATGTACAATGGAGCAAAATCATAAATGTTAACATTGAGTGTATCATGAAAAATTGATGAATAAATGTCCTAATAATTCAATTTCATGTTCTTCTGGTCACATATATATGTACATGAATTATGTATAATATACGGCATATGTTGTCTTGCATCTTTTTGTTGCCTTTTTCCAGTATCCCTTTTTTTCAGTGCTTGCTTTTGTCAATAAGTGATTTGAAAACAATTATGATCTTTGCACATGAGCAATATCAGAGCTTTCATTCTGCATCACTTTGGACCTGGGACATTGAAGATTAACCATCTCTCTGTGGTCATGCATTCTCCGTGTCCACTTGCAAACTGCTTGAAAAGCCTGCATTTTCTGTGATTTGTCAACATGCCTCAATAAATGCAATGTCGATGTATTTCAAATTCTCACTGTCTTCATTCTGAATTTCATTGTCTCATTATATTCTATATGAGTAAATGATCAATTTAAGTTTTCACTGGTTGTTTTCAAACCGAGAGTAGGAAAATACAATAAAACTAATAACTGAAAATGAATTCTGGATTAAAGCATCACATAACGTGGTGAAGAAAGCTGACAGTGACTGGCTATCAAAAGATATAGAGGCTGGGGTTTTAAAGGCTTGAAGGTAAACAAGTGGCTATCTCCCTCAGAAGTCACATAGAAGAAGCACACCAGACGGAGGGACCAGGAGGTGTCAAAGGGATCAAATATTAGGCATCAGAGAACTAAAAATTATATCATTATAAATGAGAGGGAGCAAAGATGGGAGTCAAGGTTCATCTGCGGGGGAAGTGACATCTTCTTACAGAAGGGTAAGGAAGGAGATGAGCCAGTCAGGGAACAATGTAGCAATGAGGAAATAAGCATCCTTTCTCTAGTTCTAAAATGCTTTCTCCCTCCCACAATCATGATCTGAATTCTACCCTACAAATCCGGTTGGATCGGAGGATGTACACTGGTACAGATAAGAACCGGAAGCATGGGGTATCCAGAAGAGATGATTCCTTTAGGATCAATGGGGGGAGTGGTGACACTGGGAGGATGGAGGGAGGGAGGAGTAGAAAGGGGGGACGGATTATAAAGATATACCTATAACCTCCTCTCTGGGGTGTAGACAGTGGAGAAGTGGGTGAAGGGAGACATCGGATAGCATTCAAAGAGACAAAATTATAATAGTTTATAAATTATCAAGGGTTTGTGAGGGAGGGGTGAGCGGGAAAGATGTGGAAAAAAGCAGGAGCCAATACCAGGGGCTTAAGTGGAAAGAAAATGTTTTGAGAATGATGATGACATCAGAGGTACAAATGTGCTTTGCATACAATGGAGGTAGGGATGGATTGTGCTAACAGTTGAATGAACCCACAGTAAAATCATTTTTTTAAAGTGATCAGGTTCATTTCTTTTTTTTGGGGGGGGAGGGGGCATCACTGCTCTCCGGTGGTGGGAGGAGGAGGCCCAGCCTCACTGCTGGAATTGAACCTCGGTCCCAGTGGACCGCAGTCCCGCACACAACCACTATGCCACTGGGGCTCAGCCCCAGGTTCATTTCTAAATGTTTTCCTTTTCCTTTAAAATGTTTCCCTATATGGTCCAGTATGACAGCATTAATTTCATTTGCTATTGTAATATTACTTGGTAAATATTTATCTAAGTAACATATTTTTAAAGGCCTGCACGGTGACTACACATTTTGACTACATTAAGGTTATATGATTTTTTTCTTTAATTTACATGAAGCTCTTCTCTTTAGGTTACATTTTATGGATAAATTATGTTTTCTACAATGCTTAAAGTGAAGTTCAACCATACTAATATTTCCACCTATTGAAACCTACTAATTCATTTACTTAAATATTATGAAAACACATGTTTTTCTATTTTGTTTTTTAGAACTATGTTTTAAAGTATCAATTCTGAAAATATTAGTTTAATTATAATTAATATTTTTGCTTGAAGCCTCTATTTTTCAGATTACACACACCCACAAAGTCTTGTAGAAAAATCACTCAGGATCTTCGAGCTGACACTTGTGCATTTGTGAGATCATATTGGGCTGTCTTCAAAATAGCCACAAAATTAGGATACTTTACTGGTTTCCCTGCCTCTTTGGCTATGTTCCAACCAACATGGAAACTATGGTGTCTGCTTTTCTGGTGTACCCAATCGACAGTATGCCTCTGAATAATCCATTCTAACTTAGCTCTTCCTTGATTCTGTGATGGTAAAAGAAGTTACTGGGCTATATGTAAAACAGATCAGCATATGAGATTTGGAAACAAGATGTCCTTCATAGGTTCTTCCCATCAGAACTTTGCTCACTGCTGTCCACTGCTCCTTATACCATGACCAATCTACACAGCTAGAACCACACGCTACTGACCAACTACTTGTATGAAGGTTTAAGTGTTAGGCCTCATGAGTAAGACCTATATGCAGCGTTTAATTTGATTCAATGGTAAGTTTGACCCAAATCTGTTTCAAGTTATGCAGTGTCAATGGAAGTGTGTCTGTCCATTCCATCCACAAGGATGGCATGCTTTAGGTAGTCATCCATACAGCAAGTATCTTCTGGCAAGGGGCACTGGGGTGACCTTGCAAATAGAACTCTTCTCTCTGTTGGGGTTCATCTTGACTTGTAGTCCTCTCTGTATTTTATCCAGAATTTATCTTTTTTTTTTCATTTTTGAGGCTTTCCTAGTGTTCTTTACTCCAGTAGGGAGATACTTTTTTTTTCATCTATCAAAAAGATACTCTTTTTTCATCATCTATCAAGGACTGCGCCAAGTGGACTGTAAATACCTTCTCATACACCAAAAGACTGCAAAGGGTATGCGTGTTTTAGCATACTACAAGTGAAGTAAGTTTGTGTTTTATAAACTGCTGCTTCATACAACACACAACTATTTCTTAACAAGACAACCCTAAGAATTTTTACCACCATTCCCAGCTCTTGCATTCCTTTATAGCTATCCCTTTCCCCCAAACATGGATGATCAGAACATCTAGACAATCTTTTACAGAAAAACGTCTACAGCAATGTCATCAATTGAAAGAAAACAATGGACAGCAGCAGGAAAATACAAACACCAGGTCAATAACACACATGCTGTGTCTCATAATAAGGCTGTGTTCATATATCTCCAATTCTATTCCTCCCTGGTGAAGACATACTGATATCAGGGAGACAGAGCGAGAAGGATGCTAAAGAAATCATTGTGCTGTTCTTAGGGGCCTTCCCATTGGTTCTGACTTGTGTAGAGACCCAAGGAGAAAAAAAAGAAGGAAGTCCTTGTCCTGCACCATTTCTCATTCATTCTCATGGTTGAGGTCATTGTTTCAGCATTGTCATTAATGTCAGTCTCTCATGACCAACTTCTTCTTCTTCCTACTATAGCAAGCATGATGTCAATTTTCAAAGACTTGTCCCATTGCAATCCAGATTTCAAGGTTCACAGTTGGAAGCCACCAGGTTTCTTTCTCTGAGGGAGATAGACAGGACTTGCTTTTCCCATCAACAGTTACAGTGTTGGAAATCCACAAGAGCAATTCTGTCGTGTCTGATAGAGTTTCTATAAGTTGACATGGGCTCCATGGTAGTGAGGTTCTATTTTTTTTGGGGGGGGGTGCCGGGGGAGAAGCTTGATCCCTTCTGATAATATGTCCAAAGTTTGAGTCATGGAGTCTCCCTGTCCTAACTTCACAGGAGTATCCTGGCAGTATTTCTTTCAAGGCATATTTCTGTATTCTGTTGGTAGACCATAGTATGTTTACTATTCTTCACCAACACCATAATTCAAAAGCATTGACTCTACTCTGACCTGCTGTATTCCTCACTCATCTCTCCCTGAGAATAAAATGATTGAAATGAACATGGCCTGGTCGGTAGCACCTTAACACTCAATGTGACCCTTTCGTTCTTTAACAATCTAAAGAGACCTTTTCAGTGCATTAAGTGGTTTGATATGCTGACTGTTGCATCTTTGGACTTTGACAGTGAGTCATGTAAAATAAAATTCTTGCCAAATTTATTGTTTTCTCCATCTATTGCAGTGGTAAGGAGGCCGTGCACATTGAGTTGCTAATCACAAGATCAGTGGTTCAGACCCTTCAACTTTTGGCTCCCATAAAGTTTCACAGCATCAGAAATTCCAAAGAGGAGTTTCTGCCCTATGTGGCCACTAAAAGTCAAACTCAACATGATGGCAGTAGGTTTAGTTTGCTTTTTACACAATTTTGTTTATCAATCCAGTTGTAGTGATTTGGGTTGGTTTTCTTTTTCCAGTGATTTGATCTTCATCAATAAGAGGTTCAAATCCATTCTGCTTTCAGCAACAAAGTTTTTTTCTTCTGTATATCCCAGATTTCTAAAAAGTCTCTCTTGAGTTCTGATGTTGCATTATACAAAGAGTCCAGCTACTCATATTATTTGCCCAACATAGAAATTGAACAAGTATGATAAAGTGTTAAAAGCCTGCTTCACACATTTCTTGATTTTAAAACAAAATATCTCATTGTCCTCCTCAAAGGACTGCCTCCTGATTTATGGTATGTCTCCTGATTAACGTTATTGAAAACTTGTTATCACATACACATTCTCATGCTATTCTATAGTTTAAAGCAAATTTCAGAGTCTCTTCTACCACCCACTTTTGTAAT